>JAHNEJ010000646.1:0-109993 GCA_022559845.1 Amorphophallus konjac | reverse complement strand
TTATTCAGGTTTCTCCTTACACTTGGACTAACAACCAAATAGGGACCTCTCATATTCGAGCCCGGCTTGACAGAATATTTTACAATGCTAACTTGTTAAACTTTCCCTCTAATATGACTATTAAGCATTTAATTAGAGGTCCTTCTGATCATGCTCCTCTTCTCATGGATATGCAACCTGTGCAAGCTGCTCCTGGTAGATTTATAAATCAGCATATGTGGCACACACATCCTGATTTTTTGGAATTTGTTAAAGAACAATGGAATAATCATGAGCAGATATATCATCCCTTTTACTTATTACAAGAGAAGCTCAAACACCTTAAGGCTGCTTTGAAAACCTGGAATAAAGATGTGTTTGGTGACATCCATCAAGCCAAGGAAAATGCTGAAATGCAGTTACTTCAAGCTCAAGATAATTTTGATGATAATCCTTCTGTAGATAACAGAATGAAACTAAACAAAGCTAATGCTGAGTTGAGACTTGCACTACATCGGGAGGAAATCTTTTGGTTTCAAAAATCCCGTATTCAGTGGCTTTCATATGGAGATCGGAATACCCAATTCTTCCATCATTACACCAAAATCAGAAGGCAGAGAAACTACATTCATAAGCTGAAAATAGATGGCAATTGGGTGGAAGATCAGGCTATTTTATTAACTGGTGCAACTGATTTCTTTAAGAATCTCCTCTCATCTGAAGAACATAATATTGATGCTCAGCTTTTGTCAGTTATTCCAAGTCTCATTACTGAAGATCAGAACACAGTTCTCTGTGCTATTCCATCTGCAGAAGAAATCAAAAGAACTATTTTTTCACTTCTTGGCAATAGCGCTCCTGGTTCTGATGGGTACACTGGTAACTTTTTTACTCACTGCTGGGATATAGTAGGGAATGATGTGATAACTTTGCTCAAAGTTTTTTTCAAGGGTGGGGACTTCCGAAGGGAGTCACATCTACCATTCTATGTTTTATACCTAAGGTTAAAAACCTAGCTTCCTTTGTGGATTTTGTTGTGCCCCTTGTGCCTTGATGATGCAGTGATGTTTTGATGATAGCAACATTAGTGTCATCACTTGGTTAATCTTCAATTGAGAGCTTGATCTGTATGCCTTATGCCTTGATGATGTTTTAGCTGATGTGCATAAATTGTTTTGTGCATGATTTAAGGTCTGTGCATAGCATCGGTGCATTGCTTCTCTACTGATATGTTTATGTTGTAGTTCATTGTGCATGTCTGCACATTCCTTAGTGGCTAGTCTGTACAACCTCCGGTTGATTCATTCGATCAAGTCTATACAGCCAGAGCCAGTGTTCTTCATGCATATATAGTCTGTACAGAGTTTTGCCTAGATTGCATTAGTCAAGTCTGTACATCGCCCTAGATTGCATTATCAAGTCTATACATTCTTTAGCTCAGTTCGCAGCTGAGTCTGAAGTCTGTACAGCCTATGTTCTTCATGCATACTCAGTCAAGTCTGTACATGGTCAAAGGTCTGAGCAATCCTTGGGCACTGCATAAGCATACTCAGTGCATAAGTCTTCGCATAAAGTATGTGCAGGGCTAGTTCAAGCCTGAGCTAAAGCTAGCTCTAGTCTGTGCAGATGTTTTGCCTAATACATGTTACGTCAGTGTGGCTCACGCATCAAGTCTGTACAGGCAAGTCTGTGCAGGCAAGTATGTACATTGTCTGGTTGGTTCAACACAAAGTCTATACATTGTCTTGTTGGTCCAACATAAAGTCTGTACATCATTTACAGTCCACACGACATGAAGTCGGTGCAGCCTTGTCTTGCATGCATAAGTCAAAGTCTATACATTGCATGCACGCACACACAATGTCTATACATTGCATGAACGCACACACAAGTCTATACATCCGTTTGCCTTGCTTCATGCAGTGTCTCATGCAAGTATGTACATTGTCTCGCACATACACACAAAGTCTACACACCAGCAAGTCTGTACATCATTGTTGCATGCATCATTCAAAGTCTGTATAGCCTGTGTCATCGTTCATGCACCGTCTCACTTAGCGTCTCACCCAGCATCTCATGCAAGTATGTATAGCCGTGTGAGCATCAAGTCAGTGCTTGTTAAGCTGTGTCTCACTTAGCGTCTCTGTGTAGTCAAGTCTATACATTGCATGCTACAATGTCTGCACATCCCGTTTGAACATTGTATCACTTGCCAAGTCTATACATTCCCTTGTCAAGTCTATACATTGGGTGCTGCATGCTCACCAAGTCTATACACTAGCAAGTCTGCACATCGTCGTGTTCACATGCTTCGAGTCTGTACATCGGACCAAGTCTGTACAGCCTGTGTGCTTCATAACGCCAAGTCTATACAACGGCTAGCTGCACAAACGCCAAGTCTATACATCGGCTGGCTGCTGCATTGCACGCGCTCAAAGTCTATACACTGCTTGCACGCGTTCAAGTCTATATATTGTGCATCGTTCAAAGCAGGTCTACACATTACCTGATGTTGTGTTCGTGCATCATTTGAGTGAGTCTGCACATTACTGCAATGCGAAGTCTACACATTCGTTTGGCATGTCAAGGCACTCATCTTCAATCTACATACTTTGAAATCTGCATACTGCATTACACACCAGCAAGTCTGTACATGCTTTAGCTTTGCATTCACAAAGTCTGTACATGCCCAGTCTGCATCATTCAAACTCTATACATTCTTGCATCGTTTCTCATTGTACACACTTTCTCTTATATGCACACTGCATCTAGTGCATCAAGTCTGTATAGGCCATGACTCAGACTCGATGGCATTCAATTCTTCATGTCAGCTAAGTCTTATACTGATAACAGTCTATTATTACAGAGCTGGTGCTCAAGGAGGTTAATGATGCACGTTATCTAAGAATAGAAGATGGCCCTGATCGTGACACGTGGAACCACTGTGCTGAAATGCTGGCCACGTAGACTGAGGCCTCTGGGCGGGAATCATGAGACCACACGCCCTATCTGTTTGTTGCTGCTATATATATGAAGCTTCTTCCTCAAGAGAAGTCCGATCGAAGCAGAAGGGGTAGAAGCAGAGAAGGAACTGAGAGCCTGCACGATCCAGTGTGAAGAGGAACAAGAAGAAAAAGAGAAGAGGCAGAGTGTGAAAGCAGGCAGAGAAGAAGAAGAAAAAGAAAGAGGAAGAGAGATCGAGAGTTGGGAAGAAGAAGCAGTCAGTTATCTGAAGTTTAGTCTCTACTGGACCGTGGATCAAATCCAGGCCAGTCAGCTCCTTGAGAGCATTTCGTGCTTCATTGTTTTACAGCTTTCGTGCTGTGGTTTCTTGCTTTTGTTTTTCTTTTGAACCTTTCATCAGCTGTTAGTTAGCGATTTAGTAGAGGAGGATTCCTCTGGACAGCAAGCTGTGTTGCTCAGCGGGCGAGGTGGATACCTCGGACGGGTTAAGCTATAGTCCCCAGCGGATGACTAAGCTGTATTGCCCAGCGGTAGCAAGCTGTGATGCTCAGCGGATGGCAAGATGTGAAGCCCAGCTGATGTATGGCAAGCTGTGATGCCCAGCCGTTCAAGCTGTGAGTCAGCGGAATCCACACTCTGGTTTGAGTGTGGGGGTGGACGTAGGTCTGGAGGACCGAACCACCTAAAAACCCTTTGTGCACTGTGGTTTGAATGCTTATTTCTATCTTCGCTTGATGAATGCATATGTGCGCTCCACATATTTGATTACTGGTTGAACAGAAGATTTGATTAGCTTTTCGATTGCTTAAATTTGAGAAGTGAGCAAAATTTTTAAAGGGGAGATTCATTCACCCCCCTCTGAATCCATCGCACCGGTCCTAATAGTTGGTATCAGAGCATGTGTCTGCACAGAGGGTCCAACGACCTACAGATCCGATCCGTAATTGGCTTCGGTGCGATCTAAGTTGATCTGTTTGATTGCATTGTTTTGAGCTCTCTACTAGCATTGCTCTTGATCTGATCTATTTCATCTTGCACTTATGGCTGAAATTCCTGTATTCACTGGTTTAGATTTCTATGGCTGGTATGGTCGTTTTAGAGACTATGTGATCCATATGAATTCTGATTTATGGATACTCATAGCTCACAGTCCATATGAAGTTCCCGAGGACAAATCCAAATGGAAGTCCTCTGATAGACTGAAATTCTCAAAAAAATCAAAAGGCCCTTGACCTTGTGAAAGGGCGATAAGATCTAATGTGCTACATGTATCTCTGAGTGCAGAAGCGCAAAGGAAGTGATAGACAAACTGACTGACGACTATGGTGGAAAAGGAACTCTGTGCTTTATGGCAAGAGATCACATCAGTGATCAATCAGATGAGTCTCCATCTCAGGTAACTTCTAACTCAGAACATCAACTCTGATGAATTGATTGAAATGTATGAAAACTTGTTAGAAAATACAATCTCTTAAGACTGAAAAGAGAAAAATGAAAAAGGAGATGTTGTACGAAATAAGAGAACTGAAATGTGAAATGCAAACTGAAGGAAGTCTGAAAAGAAATGAAAATCATGTAATGAGTATGTTTTCTGCGAAAAATTTGAATAACAGTCTTCAATCCGAACTGAAAATGCGAGGAACAACAAATTGACTCTCTGAAAGAAAAATTAGAAGAATTGAAGAATAGAAATTCTGAACTAGAAATGTCTAAACAGAAATTGAATGAGGATTTGAAAACTGTAGATCAAAATAATTTGATTGATGAAAATAAAATGTTGAAAGATCAAAATAAGAAGTTGATGGTTTTGAACATTGTGTTTTCTGAAAAACTGATGGATATTGAAAAGGGTAAGGCAATTTTGATTGACAAAGAAGCTAATGAGAAATTTGAAGATACTGCAGGAAAATGAAAATTTGAAAAGACTCAATGATGGTTTGCATAATCAAATAATCTCATGTGAAGATGACTTTGTGTTATTGCAAACTTAAATTGATGATCTAAAAGCTTCTATGTCTAAATTTGTGAAAGGAAAGGATAATTTGAATAATCTGCTTGGCTCTAAGGTGAATTTTCAGAAGGAAGGACTCAGCTATGTGGGCCTGTCAATAAACGAACTAATGAAGAAGAAGAAGTCAACTATATTCATGAAAAGTTCTGAACATGCTAACCAATCTAGTTCTTCTATCTTTCAATTCACTGCAAAGAGAGCCGAAAATTCAGATAAAAATCAGAAGAAGTTTCAAAAATCAAAGAAAATTGTTAATATAATAAGCCCAAACCTGTCCCTAATTTACATGTGTATGCTGCTCACTGCTCACACACACATTCACACTCTCATGCGAATGTTAATTCTGTCAATCAAAGGGAATGTGAATAAAAAGGGTAGTAACATGTCACTATTGTGGGAAGGAAGGACATATATGCATAACTGTGTAACATTGACAAATGATGAAAGAAATGATGTTAGAATGTATCCTAGAAATCATCTTCCTAGGAAACCTTCTACTGATCAGAAAAAGAAAATTCAATGTTATTGCTGTGGGTATTTTGGTCACATTGCTGCCTTCTGCTGGCATGCTCAGGGAAAGAAAACTAATTCTGGATTTGTTAATTTCCCTGTTAATAAAAACATTTTCGATAGAAAGAAGTTTGGTTCTAGAAGCAAGCACATTGTATGTTTTGAATGTGGAAAGCCCAGGCCACAGGGCTGCAACCTGTCGGCTGGCAAGTTATAATAAATAGGCTGGCTTCAATCAATAGAATCTTAATTCTGTTAACAGAATTTTTCATGCAAAGATACATAGAATTAATGACAACAGTAATTTGCATAAAAAGAATTTAAAATCTGCTGCATCATGCCATTACTGTGGTCAGATAGGTCATTGTATGGATAATTGCTCCTTGATGATGAGTGATGATATGAAGGTATCAGAAATGTGGAAAACACCATTCAGAGGTGTCACTTTTACTTCAGGACCCAAGGCGAATTGGGTTCCTACTGGATCAAAATGATCAAATCTTGCAGGTGTGCCTTGGAAGCCGATAAATAAAGGGGTTAATAATCCAAGGTACTCAAAAGTGAAACCCCAGAAGTGGACTATTCAGGTTAGTTCTGAAAACTCAGTTTAAAATCTGTCTTCTGAATTTGAGTGCTCCAGATGCTTGTAGATCATGATAAATTCTTTGATGAATGCATTATACATTCTTGTTATGATACATATTTGTCAAATTCCCTGCATAAATCTCATGACATTCATGTTTAGGAAATATTGAAGGAGAGTCATTGCATAAAGCATACATGTAGTGACTGAATTGCATATCATCATATTGAAAATTCCAAATTAGAAGTGATTCATTGCATATAGACAGGGGGAGCCTTTCTAAATTCCTTAGTGGTGTCAATTGTCTGAACTCTCCTGTCTACCCATCTGATTCATTGCCATATCTACATATTCTGTCTCATCTTCAGACTCCTGTTCCTCATGAAAAATCAGTCAAATCAATTTAAAAATCTTCTTTGCACCGAGTTTGAGTGGTTCATATCGTGCACATAGTCGATGCATGTATTGCACCGAGTATAGGTAGCTGCATGTCTTGCATATAGTCGGTGCATCCTCATGTTCACAGTGCATATTGTTGTGCCTTCATTGGCATATCATGCATTTTGTCAGGGGAGCTTGTCTACTGTCGCTTGTCATCATGCTCTCTTTATCAGATTTGTTACATACTGCACATATGAAGAGTAGTGCATGTCATAAAATTTTGAAAAAACCTAAAAGATATTCCATTACATTTAGACAGGGGGAGCATTCCTATTTCAGCTCTTCTTCACCTCATGAACTCCTTTTGTCTAGTAATCTGATCCATCTCTTGCCTATGTTTTTGTTTCAATTGAATTCTCTTACTGTCTTCACTAAAACAGCTAATCAGTCTGTATTCCAGACTCAGTTACTATTTGTTGATAAACTCTCTTCTAATGCTCTTCTCTATTGGTGATTGACTCTCTACACCAGCTTACACTCATCCTTCACATTCTTCTTAGCTGGTTTGAATGATTGTGTCTAGTGGTGATTGTTGATCAGCTGTGTCCTGTATTCGGTCTGAGGACTTAAGCTGCATGTCATGCAATTCAGTCTGAGAACTTTGTAGAAATTCCTATCATATAGGGTTAAGAATTACCACTGAATCAGACTGATATAAGATTAATGTATTCTCAGATTTGTAATTAAATGAATTGAAAATATCTGAATGATAAGCTTTAATAAATCTTAACCATCTGTGTCATAAAAACTTTAGACTCACTCATCAAATATCTGAGAATTTGAAATCAGGGCTACTTTGGTTAAGATACATAGAGTGAGTATTGTTGTTAAACATTAACTTTGAAAAAAAAAATTGACAGGAAATAAAATCAGTGAGTAATGAAATGACTTTGTTCACTGAGAAACTGGGTTTTCCATCAAAGAAATGGAGTGAACCCAAGTCATGAAGTGTCATAGTCACTTAAAATGAAAATTCATTGAGAACCTGACAGAGCAATGGCATTTCTGTGTTGAGTAACTGGGAAGTCTGGCCTCTGATCAAGGTGTCTTCTTAAGTAAAAAGACACTTATATTGCTAACTCTGTTCTCGAAGTTGAGAGGTAATGACAGTTATCACACTGAGTAACTGGGTCACTTCACCTGAGACGTGTTGTGCCTCATGTAAAAAGGTGTTGATCAACCTAAATTGCTTAGGAGAAATATAATGTGCTTCAAATGAAAATATATTAAAAATTCTGTCAACTCATGTTCTTGTAAAAGTGTTTAACCTCAATACTAATCTATGTAACTTTCAAAGGAGCTATTGAGATCATGTGTGTAAGATAAAGATGATTGGTTTTGAGAGTTATCTGACTATTTGGTTCACCTTTATTAAAACTTGGATTCAGATATGAGTATTGAGTTTAATTTGAAAAATTTGATATACATCAAAATTAAATCAGATTGGTTGTGTTGCCAATTCATAACCCTTTATGATAGAAGAGTCTAATCTTCTTAAGACTTATTGTAGTGGTGCAAGCATTAAAATCCCTCAGATTCATTCCAGACAGCCTGATCAACATAAATCTTGCTATTGATTATTCATTGAGATGTCTTGTGATTATTTGCTCTCCACACTGTTGAAATCTTCCATCCTGACTTCACTCATGTTCTCAGGGGGAGCTTTGGTTATTATTTGCTTTAAGAGGAGAGTAGTCAATCATGCATGTTGATAGGGGGAGTTCTTATATTTTATTCTTCAGTACTCATTCTGCATGTTTCTAAGGGGGAGAATTGGTATCAGATTTCATATATGTCTTTCATTCCACTCGCAAACCATTTCCTTTTTGATTGTGTCAAAGGGGGAGAATTGTTTGCTGAGTCTGTGTGACTCATTGTGTTCTCATCATCAAAAAGGGGGAGATTGTTGTGCCCCTTGTGCCTTGATGATGCAGTGATGTTTTGATGATAGCAACATTAGTGTCATCACTTGGTTAATCTTCAATTGAGAGCTTGATCTGTATGCCTTATGCCTTGATGATGTTTTAGCTGATGTGCATAAATTGTTTTGTGCATGATTTAAGGTATGTGCATAGCATCGGTGCATTGCTTCTCTGCTGATATGTTTATGCTGTAGTTCATTGTGCATGTCTGCACATTCCTTAGTGGCTAGTCTGTACAACCTCCGGTTGATTCATTCGATCAAGTCTATACAGCCAGAGCCAGTGTTCTTCATGCATATATAGTCTGTACAGAGTTTTGCCTAGATTGCATTAGTCAAGTCTGTACATCACCCAAGATTGCATTATCAAGTCTATACATTCTTTAGCTCAGTTCGCAGCTGAGTCTGAAGTCTGTACAGCCTATGTTCTTCATGCATACTCAGTCAAGTCTGTACATGGTCAAAGGTCTGAGCAATCCTTGGGCACTGCATAAGCATACTCAGAGCATAAGTCTTCGCATAAAATATGTGCAGGGCTAGTTAAAGCCTGAGCTAAAGCTAGCTCTAGTCTGTGCAGATGTTTTGCATAATACATGTTATGTCAGTGTGGCTCACGCATCAAGTCTGTACAGGCAAGTCTGTGCAGGCAAGTCAGTACATTGTCTGGTTGGTTCAACACAAAGTCTATACATTGTCTTGTTGGTCCAACATAAAGTCTGTACATCGTTTACACTCCACACGACATGAAGTCAGTGCAGCCTTGTCTTGCATGCATAAGTCAAAGTCTATACATTGCATGCACGCACACACAATGTCTATACATTGCATGAACGCACACACAAGTCTATACATCCGTTTGCCTTTCTTCATGCAGCGTCTCATGCAAGTATGTACATTATCTCGCACACACACACAAAGTCTACACACCAGCAAGTCTGTACATCATTGTTGCATGCATCATTCAAAGTCTGTACAGCCTGTGTCATCATTCATGCACCGTCTCACTTAGCGTCTCACCCAGCGTCTCATGCAAGTATGTACAGCCGTGTGAGCATCAAGTCAGTGCTTTTTAAGTTGTGTCTCACTTAGTGTCTCTGTGCAGTCAAGTCTATACATTGCATGCTACAATGTCTGCACATCCCGTTTGAACATTGTATCACTTGCCAAGTCTATACATTCCCTTGGCAAGTCTATACATTGGGTGCTGCATGCTCACCAAGTCTATACACTAGCAAGTCTACACATCGTCGTGTTCACATGCTTCGACTCTGTACATTGGACCAAGTCTGTACAGCCTGTGTGCTTCATAACGCCAAGTCTATACAACGGCTAGCTACACAAACGCCAAGTCTATACATTGGCTGGCTGCTACATTGCACGCGCTCAAAGTCTATACACTGCTTGCACGCGTTCAAGTCTATATATTGTGCATCGTTCAAAGCAGAGTCTACACATTACCTGCTGTTGTGTTCGTGCATCATTTGAGTGAGTCTGCACATTGCTGCATGCGAAGTCTACACATTCGTTTGGCATGTCAGGGCACTCATCTTCAATGTACATACTTTGAAATATGCATACTGCATTACACACCAGCAAGTCTGTACATGCTTTAGCTTTTCATTCACAAAGTCTGTACATGCCCAGTCTACATCATTCAAAGTCTATACATTCTTGCATCGTTTCTCATTGTACACACTTTCTCTTATATGCACACTGCATCTAGTGCATCAAGTCTGTACAGGCCATGACTCAGACTCGATGCATTCAGTTCTTCATGTCAGCTAAGTCTATACTGATAACAGTCTGTTATTACAAAGCTGCTGCTCAAGGAGGTTAATGATGCACGTGATCCAAGAATAGAAGATGGCCCTGATCGTGACACGTGGAACCACTGTGCTGAAAAGCTGCCACGTGGACTGAGGCCTCTGGGGGGAATCATGGAGACCACATGCCCTATCTGTTTGCTGCTGCTATATATATGAAGCTTCTTCCTCAAGAGAAGTCCGATCGAAGCAGAAGGGGTAGAAGCAGAGAAGGAAGTGAGAGCCTGCACGATCCAGTGTGAAGAGAACAAGAAGAAAAAGAGAAGAGCAGAGTATGAAAGCAGCAGAGAAGAAGAAGAAAAAGAAAGAGGAAGAGAGATCGAGAGTTGAGAAGAAGAAGCAGTCAGTTATCTAAAGTTTAGTCTCTACTGGACCGTGGATCAAATCCAGGCCAGTCAGCTCCTTGAGAGCCATTTCGTGCTTCATTGTTTACAGCTTTTTGTTGCTGTGGTTTCTTGCTTTTGTTTTTCTTTTGAACCTTTCATCAAGCTGTTAGTCAGCGGTTTTGCAGAGGAGGATTCCTCTGGACAGCAAGCTGTGTTGCTCAGCGGGCGAGGTGGATACCTCGGACGGGTTAAGCTGTAGTCCCCAACGGATGGCTAAGCTGTATTGCCCAGCGGTAGCAAGCTGTGATGCTCAGCGGATGGCAAGCTGTGAAGCCCAGCTGATGTATGGCAAGCTGTGATGTCCAGCCGTTCAAGCTGTGAGTCAGCGGAATCCACACTCTGGTTTGAGTGTGGGGTGGACGTAGGTCTGGAGGACCGAACCACCTAAAAACCCCTTGTGCACTGTGGTTTGAATGCTTATTTCTGTCTTCGCTAGATGAATGCATAGGTGTGCTCCACATATTTGATTACTAGTTGAACAGAAGATTTGATTAGCTTTTCGATTACTTAAATTTGAGAAGTGAGCGAAATTTTTAAAGGGGAGATTCATTCACCCCCCTCTGAATCCATCGCACCGGTCCTAACAGATTTCAGGCCTATTAGCTTATGCAACTTCATATACAAAATTGTGTCTAAAGCAATTTGTGACAGATTGTGTAATATTCTTCCTGCTATTATTTCTGAGCCGCAAAGTGGCTTTATCAGTGGCCAAGCTATTTCTGATAACTTCCTGCTTGCTAGGGACTTATTCATGGAATTAGATAGCCCGGTCGGAGGTCATAATATTTTGATCAAGCTAGACATGGCTAAAGCCTACGACCGAATTGAATGGGACTTTATCTTCAATGTTATGAGGAAATTTGGATTTTCTAATAGATTCATTTCTCTTATTGCTCAGCTCTTAATGACTTACTGGTACACTGTTGCATTTAATGGTCAACTGCATGGATTCTTCAAATCTACTCGAGGGGTGAGATAGGGTGATCCACTAGCCCCTGCCCTCTTCATCTTAGCTGAAGAAGTTTTGAGCAGAGGTCTTAGTCATTTATTCAATTCTGGACAGTGCCAACATTATCATCTGTCTCGACAGGTTATGCCTATCTCTCATATTCTTTATGCAGATGATACAATTATATTCATGAATGGCAGTATATCCTCCATTAAACATTTGCTTAAACTCTTGGGAAGGTATGAAAGATCTTCAGGTCAGAACATCAATATTCATAAAAGTTCTTTCATGGTTTCAAAGCACATGCCAAATCATGCCATTGATAGAATCCATCAGCTTATAGGATATCAGCATAAAACTGGAAGTATTAACTACTTGGGAATTCCTCTTTTTAAAGGGAGAATCAAAACACCTCATTACAAGTTTTTACTTGACAAAATCAATGCAAAATTAGCTGGATGGCAAAGTAAATTTCTCTCACAGGCTGGAAGACTGACATTAATCAAATCAATTTTATCCTCCATCCCCATATACACAGCCAGTGCCACTACTATTCCATATTCAATTCACAAGCAAATTGATACAATTTGTGCCAACTTTTTGTGGCAAGGACTTGATACTGCTCATAGAAAACAGTGGGTTTCATGGGAGAAAGTATGTAAACCCTTATCTGCATGTGGTCTGGGTATTCACAAATTGGGGGATATTCAACTATGTTCCTATGTTAAACAGCTATGGACTTCTTTACACAGTAACTCATTATGGGCCAAATTTGTCAGGAGTAAATACATTCAAGGGAAACATATCTCAGACTATAAAACTCCTTTCCCAACAGGCATTAAAGGTCGAGATTTTGAAAAAGCCAAGGTGATCCTCCTGGCAGGTATGCGTAAAGTTGTTTTTAATGGTGCAAATACCAATTTTTTCAAAGACACTTGGTATAAGGACAAACCTCTGCTGGATCATTCATCCTACCAGATTAATGCTTGGTCTGAAAACTGCTCTGTCCAATCTGTATTGGCTGATCACCATCATCCGGTCTGGGATGGGATTACTGATCATAATATGAGGACTGATCTATATAGTTATACTATTCAAGAAGGGGATGATATTCCAATATGGACTTTTACAAGTTCAGGCAAATTTAGCATAAAGTCTACTTATGATTATATCAAAGGGCAGGTGATTGCTGTCTCTGCTACTAAAATTTGGTATCAAAAATTCCCTCCCCGTGCTTCACTTTTTTACTGGAAACTCCTCAATCATGCTGTGCCTGTGGACAGTCGGATCCAAAGATATGGTATATACACTGTTTCCCGGTGTGATTGCTGCTCATTTTCCCATGCTATTGAAGACATTGATCACCTTTTTATAGATAGTGAAATAGCTGCTTATTTGTGGAACAAATTTGGTCCTTTAATTGCTAATCCCCATCTGGAATTCAATTCCATTTACTGTCGGCTCTGCAGCATTCTCAATGAATCCTTTGTTCACAGCCCACAAGGTTTTCTTTCTCTGCAAATATCCATGATGATTGTGTGGGAAATTTGGAAATATAGATGCTGCATCAGATTTGAAGGAGTCAGAACTAAATACACTCGGATAGCTGAACATATACATGATGACATTATCCAAAATTTGAAACAAATTACTTTCAAATGTGGTGTTAGTAACCCACTAAGAAGCATTCTCCAATCAATGGGTATATCCATCAATCATAAAAGATTATCTTGCATCACAGTTTGTTGGATTGCTCCCAGGACAGGATTTGCTCTTAATGTTGATGGTGCAAGTAAAGGCAATCCAGGTATGTCTAGGGGAGGTGGATGTTTCATAATTGTTCAAGGGAAAATGCTATTGGGTTTCTCTCATTATTTTGGACATGGGTCCAACATGGTTTCAGAAGGAAGGGCCCTTCTTGATGGTTTAAGTTTGGCTCATTTACATAATATCCCGGTCTCTATTATCTACACTGATTCACTTGATTTGATTACTCTTCTTCAGTAAAATAGAAGCCCACCTTGGTCTTTCCTTCCATGGTGGAGAAAGCTTTAGTATTTTTTCAGACTGCAACAAGTTCCCATTGTGCATACATACAGGGAAGCTAATCAAACTGCGGATGCTCTGGCGAACTATGCTATCTTGGTGGGCTGCAATAATATCTTCTCATCTTCTAGGGAGCTGCCTCTCATGGCTAGAGGCTATATCATGGCTAATGCCTCCCACATTCCTAATGTTCGCATCCGGCGTATATAGTCACTGATTTTTCCCTTTGCTATATTCAAGTTGTACAGTTTATTACCTTTCCTGAATTCCAAGGGCATGGCCCCCACACCATTGTACTTACTCACTTTTAATGAAATAAAAATACTTCTAGTGGCATGAAAGGTGGAGTGGGAACATTCCTTTCCTCTGGAAAGGGGTGCACTCTCCCTTTCTCTCACTAGTTGCTTTGATCAAAAAACAAAAAAAAAACTATTTTCCATCGCAATAAAGGACCAACCAAGAAAACCCAGTCTTGTTACGGTTGTCATTGTGGGAAACAGGGTCATGTTGTAGCAAACTGTTGGTTAATAAAGAGGAAAAATAATTCTCATACTAGAAATGTTAAACCCCCCCCCCCCCACACACATAAATTCACTATTTCTGTGCACATAAAAAAAATGAGTCAGCATGCATGCTGTCATTATTGTGGTGAGTTTGGGCATATCATATATAACTGTTTCTGGATGAAGAATGATGATATGACTTGATTGCTGCTGAAAGATGGAAAACATCTGTTAGAAAGTGCCACTAACTCCCAAGGACCCAAGAAGGCTTGGGTACCTAAAATATTCAAATGAGAACTTGTGTTACAGGAATGCCTTGAGACTAAATAAAGGACGGTAAGAAACGGCTGCTCAAGGCACATGTTCGGAAATAAAATTTTAATTCATGCTAATATTACATGTTAAGTTCTCTTTGAATTGCTATAGTTAATTCTTCCTAAGTTTTGCTCAAACTAAAATTTCTGTTCTAAACTATTGGAAACCCTCCTGCGGTTGAATTTAAAGATCTGACTGGGTTATTTGATCGATCTCTAATTAAATGAACTTCATCTTGAAACTATCTGAATAACTGGTATATATAATGGTGATATATGGAAGGACAGAGTAGGTTTGTCTGAAAATTATCACCATGCATCAGTTAGATCTTCGGATCAAGTTCTCTGCCTAGTACTAGAAATGTATTGGGTGTGATAGATTATACTTGATCTAAATTGATTTCCTTCACATCTGAATTGTCTTCCTTCTCATATTGTTTTCAATGCATACCTTGGTCCTTACATACTTTCAAATTCTCATGATGCTACATCTGCATTCACATGTCATGATTTTCTGGTATATAAAATGGTAATTTGTCAAAGGTTGGATTAGGTCTAGCTGAAAACTATCACCATGCGTGAGTCTATACTCCCCCGTACCAGACATCAAAATTTTCAAATGTTTGGTTCATGAAGAATTTGTTATGTTGATAGAATTAATCTAATGATGAGTTTATTGCTAATGATTTGCAAGACTTGTGGTTCCACCCAATATTATCTCACTCTTAGTTTCCATATGAGCCTTTGGTTTATCATTGTTAAGAACTGCTATTGATGATGTCTATCTTGGCTGCATTGGAATCTAATTCATCAATCATGTGGACACTTGTTCCGTTGTCAGTGTGTCCTAGTTTTCATGTGTATTAATTGAGAGGGAGCTGGGTTGAGTTAGTCTAGTTGTACTGCAGAATGTGTACTGAAGACACATGAGTTCATCTGATGAAATAGTTAGGGGGAGTTTGATTTGTTTGACAAAATTGTTCCCTTTTGGAATTATGTGCCTCCTCTCTGTGCTTCTTGAATAAAATGGTTCAATTAAGGAGGAGTTTCAGTTTAAAATAAAATTGAAAGCACATTTGAATTTGCTTTCTTGATATGTAAATAAAGATTCAATTGCTATGTTGCTAAATGAAAGTTCTGCCATGACCTATATTTTAAAAAAATTGATGAATGAAATTGAAATCTTGTCAATACTGCGGTCATCTGAATTTGAAGAGTTCTTGAAAATCATCCTACTTGTAGAATAGGTCGACCTACTGACCATTATGTGTCGACCTAGCCTTGTGAAAAGCTACTTCTGTCTGACTGTTTAGTATTCTGTTTGAAGAACAAGTCGACCCACGGCATACTCTAGGTCAACCTAGCCTGCTGAAAGCTTATCTTTAATTTCCATCTGGTACTCTGTTCGAAGAACAGGTCGACTCACATTGTTGCATGTGTCGACCTAACTTGTTGTCTACTCTGTCTACATTCCCATTGTCAAACACAACACTTGATATCCTGCTACATCATTTTGTATCTGTGTATTTCCTCCCATTCTTTTGAATTGCACTCATTGAAAATCATTTCTTGAGGTGGAGTATTCCTGCTTAAATCTGACTGAGTTTATATACTCAGGGGGAGCTTAAATTCAATATTCTCCTCTTAGAGCTCCTTGTTGATATTTAAGACCAACTCTAAATAAATTGATGGTTTAGAGTATATAAATCTTAAATCTGGGTTTAAGGGTCTTTAAAATGATTATCTCAGTGTATGGAATAGACTTAAAATAGACTTAAAGAACTGTGACCTCACCTCTTCTTGAAATCTAAAAATTTAAAGTATTGAGGCCACCTTGGTTAAAGAGCTTTACACTGAGTATTGCTTTTAAACATTGAAAATGGCTTGATGAATCTAAAGGGAAAAGGCCTAGAAAAAATGGAAACTGAATCTACAGAGCAATGACTATGACTAACTGAGAAAACATAGACCCTTCATCAAAGAAGTGATGAGAACTGCGTCATAAAGTAAAGGTCTAGTTAACCTTGTTTAAAGATGCTTGAGAAAAAAAAAAGGTAGAGCAATGGCTGAAATTCATTGAGAAACCATGTCCCTTCACCCAAGAAGTGACGTGGACTGTGTCATGATGTGACAAGCCACCTCTGTTCATGATTGAGATAGGATGGTCAGTAAAACTCTGAGTAACTAAGGAGTCTGGCATCTGATCAATGCGTCTCCTAATGTCAGAGAAGTAAACTGAACCTAACTGTCCCTGAAAAATGAACAAGATGAAAAATCTATGAAAGAGAAAATGAATTTCACAAGGCTGACCTTGAAAAAAATTATGCACCTTAAAATGTTTAGCTTCAATACTAAATAAAAGTCCTTCTAACTGTCTCTTGGAATCATTAAGTAAGATGAAAAGGAATGGGGGCAAGGACTTTGGTCTTAAAAGATCTATTTTAGCTGTATTAAATATACAAGAACATATTTTCAAGGTTTTTACATTTAGATTTTGGGCTCTTGAACTTTGAACCATTAATGCAAATAATGGTCTTGAATTACTTGGCTCTAAAAGGAGAATGTTATATTTTCAGAAATGAAAACCCTGGTATGCGAACTTTGTTAGATGCCTCATGATTTTTCTGCATTCTACTTCTTCTGCTATTCAGTCCCCTCAACACCTGATACTTGCATCAACACTTGGATACCACTTAGTATCAACCCTCTTAATCAGCCGCTCAAACATCATCTCCATTGCATGTCTATGTTCCTACTCCAGCACTCATGAATATTACACCTCAGCCACCTCAGTGACATTGTGTCTGGGTCTAGAGTGTGTGTTTTGATGATGTCAAAGAGGGAGCCTTAGTTCTTTCTATTAACATGAGTGTTGAATGAATGAATGGCTATCTGACTGCTTGATTATTGCTACATATGTCTCTAAATCTACAAAGCCTATTCATGCCTATGTCTGGATTCAATCTGATTCTTTATCCTTGCCACAAGCTATCATGCTCATAGGTTCACACTACTTTCCACCAATTTCTACTGCACTTTGTTGTCCTCAACCGGTTCTCACTAGTTTACCCCTACTCTAAAATGTCTCATGCTTACTTTGCTCCTCACCTTCCTGAATGATCCATACATTCTTCTATTTTGATGATGTCAAAGGGGGAGAGATTATGAGTCATCACTTGAGATTATGTGTCAAAGGGGGAAAGAGGTTATTCAGAAGAGAATTGAGTCAAGGGGAAAGAGCTTGCAACAAGGGGAATGGCTCACAGTTGCTCGTTGTTGAACTTCGTTGCCATCATGACTCACAGTTGCCATCATCAAAAAGGGGGAGATTGTTGCACATATGTAGTCCTTGTGTGATTTTGATGATGTCCAACTATGATTGATTCATTATTGTGTACTGATAATGATCCAACTATGATTCACTGTGTATGGTGTTTTTCATGCTACTATGCTCTTCATGAGTTTTTCTTAAGAGTAAAGATTTCATTGCATGGAATCTCATGTTTAAACTCTTGAATCATGTGAAATCCTTATTCATCTTGAAACTTTAATATTCATAACATTTTGATGATGATTACTTTAATTCCCCTCATGATGTAAGCCAATGAGTATTTTAAAAGTTGACAGATGTGGAAAAGTGCTAATAGAAAATGAAAAGGTGTGTCGACACATATGGAAGGTGTGTCGACAACTGAAGAATGTCATAACAAGGCAGCATATGGTAGTGGGAATCCAATGTTAAGGCAGATTGGGGAGGTGATACTGACAGATCAAGGGATCTTGAAGTTGGACAGGAATTTGGAAGCAGCTGGACTCAAACAACCACAGATGGTTGAGGCAACTGGGTGAAATGAGATAAGTCAACTGAAGCTCCAGATGCCATTCTTCTGACAACATAGGATGAAAGAAACTCAAGGTGCAAGGGGCTTTCAAATAAGTCAACCTACATAGCTACAAGAAGTAAGGGCATGGCCAGATCTTTGAGAAGTCAGAGTGTTTAGTAAGTTGACCTACTGCTCAAATAAGTCAACCTACATAGCTACAAGAAGTAGAATAGCAACCACGGTCAACAAAGTGTGTCGACCTACTTCAACACTGGGTCGACCTGTCAGAGCAAGTCCATGGGCCATTTGGGCTGAAGCCTCCTTAGACAACTAAGTGTGTCGGCACAAGCCTTTCAGTGCAACAACACACCTTCAAATCCAGCACCAGTTATATGGTCAACGTTCTTCAGCTGCGTCGATAACATTCTCTCAGTGTGTCGACACAAGACTGATTCCATGAGCAGTTTTAGGAGCAATAGGAGTTAAGCAGTCAGAGTGTGTCGACACACATCATAAGTGTGTCAACCTACTTTGGTTCTCCAGATCAAATTGCTCTATCAGTGGTCAGATTTTGTCGACCTAACATTCATGGTAGGTCAACCTAATTGGTGATCCAGCATGCATTAGCAACAGCCAGAAGCCAACAGTAACAGCAGCGCAAGCAACAGCTAGTAGCCAGCAGCTTTAGGAACATATTACAAGAGTATGTCAACATACACAGCAGGGTGTGTCGACACATACAGGTCTGGCTCGCAGTCCAGCATGCAGCAGCCAACGTAGCAAGTGAAGTGCGTCGACACACCCCACTAGGTGCGTCGACAAAAATGAAGCACAGTCGATGGATATGCATACTCAGTCGACTGCCCTGAGCTCTTCCGTACAAAGATGTGAGTCTTCAAGTAGTCACACGTTTACTTACTCCAAGTCAATGGCACACGCCTTCAGGACACGTGGCTCGAGGTCTGAAAAGGTCCTAGCATAAAGATCCTTCCTTTTTATCTTGAGCCAGTCATATTACTTTTTGTGAAAAGGATCTGTCAGAAAATAGATCTGGAAAAAGGACACTTTCCATGGTTTATCATTTTTTATCAAGAACCAATCAAAAAATAGTCTTGAGTAGAACCAATCACAAAACAGATCTGAGAAAAAGGGGACTCTCGACGTCTTTCTTCTATAAACATGGACCTATCTCCTTGAAGAACAAGTGGCACAGGAAAAACCTGGTAAGAGGCTCTGAACCTTATTCGAGCTACAGTCCTCAACATTAGACGCCCTGAGCTTTGTGAAGAAAAGAGGGAACTAGACTGTGGTCCTGAACCACCTTAAAAATCCTATCTTCATATCTGAATGCATGTGCATTTGTCCATCTCTTCTATCTCCATTCACAGGTTCAAGTTAGCACTTTCACACACACCAATTTGAGTACACTACTACACACATTTCTCACACACACTCACTCATGTGTTCGATATATCTCTGCTCAATAGTGCAGTAGATCCTTCCGTCACCCAAAGTTTCAGATTGTTTCATCAAGCCTGCCAGCTCCTTACCATGATCACTCTGATACTTAGTGTATCTAAGTTTTGCTCGATTGTTTCTAAGCGCTGTGTTGAAACCGCTGTAAGCTGAAACCAGAGCTTCATCTAGTTATGATTTTTAAAATGGGCGTAATCAATTCACCCCCCCTCTTGATTATGGTTACACCAAGAAACCCAACACTTCTTTTGTCTAGCACAAGATTTCTACTATTGTACCTTTCATTATCTTCTTTTTCCCAATAGTAGATTTCTTTTTTCCCTTCCGTTCCTTGTGTAAGGAATAGAACCAATTTTGCTTTATAGCTGCCCACTCATCTGCTTCCACCCACTCTGTAGTTCCCTTGTCTCTAACTTCAGCCCTAACTAGTCTTTAAATGTTGTGTTGTTGGACAGGAGAGACAGGTGCTAAAAGATGTTCATCCACAACTGTTGACGGATTTACAATAGAGGATGTCCTTGGATTTTTTTTTTCTTGGAGTCTTGTGGCAGATTGTCTTGGTTCTCGCAATTGGCTGTGAGACAGGTACGGACTCAGAGTTCCAGATGACTTTTTCTGCTACTAAAGAGGTAAGCCTCTCATAATTAAATTTAATAACCTATCTTTGATGAAGCTCAGTGACTGTATCTTCTAAGGTTCCCATCCTATTGAGCATGCTTTGGTGGTGCTCATTCAGTCTTCCTTCCATTAAGCCCATTTTTTCTATCATGGCCTGTTGGAGCTCATTTGCCATTTCTTCAACATTGCCCATTTGTGTACTCATGGGAGTCACATTTGCAGATACACTACCCAGTAATTCCAAGACTTTAAACATTATGATTGACAAGTGGGTAGATGTCACGCCCCGAATCAGTAGCAGCGGAAACTGCTCGGAACGTGGCAGCGAACAGTTGAGTCAAGCAGAGCATTGGAGGGTCAACTACCACCAGGAAGTAACTTGGTAAAACCTAATTTGACAAAATATTATTTATTAATAATACACTCGTTATTACAATTCGAGATGACTAAATAGTACACTTTTAAGATTTAAAAGAAAAGACACAAAGTATAAGATTCTTAACTACAAGCTAGACTTAATTCATTGGAAAAGACTCGTGTCTTCTAATATAACATCACTCGGTCACTCTTCCCCTTCCACAATGGTGTGCATTTCAACTTCCATACTACCTGCAAAATGTTAGAAAAAATTAGGTGAGCAAGAAGCACAGTAGGATTTATATCTCTATTGCCAGGGATCTTTACGTGATTAACAGGTTGATCATGTAAATTTGCTAATGCCAATGAAATATAATAAATCATAGAATATGAATAGGATGATATAAGATGCAAGCATTTGGTGATCAAGTAAGTCAAGGTAATAAAAAGGAGAGCAAGTATAGAATGTGTTAGGTCCCCTAGGGTGCAACCAGATCTAGAAGGGGTGGTTGAATAGATCCTTCCAAAAACTTTGGCCCAATTAAAATCTAAACCAGTTGAAAACCAATCTATAGATAGATGTGTAAAAGACACACGCTTTAATAAGGATAGCGGTTCCAACAGATACAGCTCAGCCAAGAGAATACAACACAATGCAAGAGGAGCAAGAGAATGTTGTTGGGAGGGCTGAGGTCGACGCAGCACCACTGTGAGGTCGACGCACCCTTTTTGTGAGTTTAGCAGTTACACTGAACTGCTGCTCCTTACACTCCCAGTGAATACGTGAATCAGTACAACGGTATGAGCTAGTCTGAAGCTGGCTAGAGTATATACTTAGAGTTCACAAGTACAGCACAAACCGTGAAGATCTGAAACATGCAAACATCTGTGAATAGGGATAGAGGGGATGGATCAATCGCACAAGAGTACACCCATTGCACCCGATGTTTGTAAGGTGGTTCGGTTGTAGACCCGCAACCTACGTCGACCCCTCACCAAATTGATGAGGCTTTACCATACGAGGATGAAGTCCTCAACAAACACACACACACACACACACACACACACACACACACACACACACACACACACACACACACACACACACACACACACACACACACACACACACACACACACACACACACACACAACAAAGAAGAAAACAAGCTGCAAGTGTAGAAAAAACCCAGGGACAACTCCCCAAAACAAACACGGTTTACAGATTGAGAAGATACAAATGAAAATAGAAACTCAATCACAAGGACAAGGCTACGGTGGCTTCAGATCGAAGTCTTGAAGCTCTATCAGGCTCAGACCGGCTGCAAGGAGGGGATGCACTCCTTTCAACTTCTTCTCCCTTTTTCAGCACTGGTTTGGATCGAACCAGGGTTGGGTTGCTCTCCACACTCCTTTCTTTTTTTTCTCACAGATTTTCTGTTGAAGGCTCAAGGGAGATGTGGGCTTTTCTCTTCAAGGCAGTAGCAGCTTCTTGATGCAGAAGCTTCATGTATATATAGAGAGCTGGGTAGTGGAATTTCCCTCCAAGTTTTTTCATTACAATTGGCTGGAATACAAAAGATTTGTTTGACCACTGACCTCCTTTTTGATTGGTCCCTAATATCTGATAGCAGGATAACAAGGAAAATAACCAGACATGAATCTGATTGGCCCAGAAGTAAATAGGATATTTCTTCTTTTCAACAATTCTTATTTCTGTAATCTGATTGCTCCAGCAAGGGCACAAAAATATCCCTCCAAGATCCTCCATTTGAATTGTAGGAAAGGAAATGATGCTACTTGGACTTGGAGATCTGCTAGATCTTCTTTCTCATTGGCCCAGGATAGAGGGGTACAGTCCTCTTGTCCTTGGTACCTTCCTTGGACTGAAATCCCATTGGTTGATTGTAAAAAGTATAGTACAGGAAGAACTGACCTTTCCTTAATCTGGTAGCTCCCAAAAGGTTTCTCCCAAAAAGGTTGTACTATAGCCTCATGATGAAGAGGACAGTCCACTGACCAAGGAGCCTTTTCCAGACCTCAAAAATTATATTTTTTGAGGTTTGCGGTTGCTATTTTTGGCTACTAGAAGAACTGGCGTGTTTGACAGAAATAGGCAGAAGAGCTCCCGGGAATAGCATGAGGTCGACATCCTGTAAAGGTGAGGTCGATGCAGCCTTGGAGAACGGTGTTTACAACGGTTTCTGGGAGACGCCTGAGGTGGACCTACTGATGAGGTAAGGTTGACCTCTCCTGAAGAAACTGCCCGTATAACGGGTTCTAGAAGACACCTAAGGTCGACCTGCTGATGAGGTAAGTTTGACCTGTATTGAAGAAACTGCCCGTACAACGGGTTCTGGAAGATGACTGAGGTCGACCTACTGATGAGGTAAGGTCGACCTGTCCTGAAGAAACTTCCCGTATGAGCTTTTTTTCATTTGAACTTGAGTGAGGTCGATGCCACTGTGACGGAGGGTCAACGTAGCCTTCTTGACCTTGTAGGTCTTAATAGAATTCTGCTACAATTGATTTTCCTTTCTTTTACTAACCTTTTCTTGGTTTCTGTGCATGCATGTGCCTTTGTACCTTGAGTTTCTTTCAACCTTGGTTGGTTCTTGTTCCTTTAGATTTCTGTGGCTTGAGATAAAACTTGCTGTAGCGCCCCACCCTATACTCGGTCCAGTATATCACTCTCATCGAATATAGGAGGTAACGCCACAGTGGGAACCACCCAACAGAATGGAGACGGGATGAGGTTTACATGAGTAAAGAGCAAACTTTGCAGCGGAAAGAAGTTTAATACATCATCTAAATACCAAATACCAACATCACAATAGTCCAACAGGAATTAAGTTCCAACTTGTTGTTACAATAAGCAACCAGAGTTCATAAATTCAAGCCTCTTATAGTCTTTCTCAGGCTTCCTCAAATGACAGAAAAGAAAGCTAACAACGGTCACGCACGGGCCTCCGGCTCGGACTCACTTGGCTCAAAGTCCTCATCCTCACCCGCAGACTCGCCTGAAAAGTTATCAAGTGTAAGTCTACGAATAGACTTAGCAACATTCAGAAACTCAAACGTACCTCTTACACAAGCATAACATACTTGACCATCTTTGAACCGGTACAAATCCCTAAGGCTTACCAAATTGCAGAAAATGAACACATGGTTTCAGAGATAAAATACATGTTTCAAAACACTGAAAACACATCACGAGGGCAACGCCGATTGGTATACAACTATGGATAGGGTATGTAACAGTGCACTAGGCGATACCCAGTCATGTAGTGAAAATGCATAGCAAAAATTCTGAACATGATCTATATGCCAAGTCTTAGTGAAACCAGTAGTTTCAAGGAGGCAACATGTATCTATGTGCAGTCTGAAGGAAACATAAGTCATAATTGAAAACATTATTCAGAACTTAAATGGAATATGTATGCGTAAAGGAACAAGATTCAGATCTTCCATGATAGGTTCAGAGGACAGCTCAGATCTAACAGAATGAATACAAATGCCAAATAACATATAACATAGTCAAATGGCATAATCTGATCAAAATTTATCGGATGTTATGAGCTGAACAGAAGACCGCGATACATTGCCCAAACCACCACTAGAAGGTCATATACGAATACCAAATCACCTAGGCAATGGCGATGAGGTCTTGATTAACTGCCTAAAAGCAGAGGAAAATCTTCCCCACCTTAACCAGTGGAACTTGTCCACCACCAGGATTTCACCCCCGTGCCCTCGGGGTCATAAATATATTGAGCCTCCCCACAGGGGCATTTCTACGGTTTGGCTCCGAGCCTTCTATGGCAGCAGTGTCTCTATGGTCCACAATTGGTCTTATAGCACAAAGAGTTCAGAATGGTAACAAAAGATATGCTAAAAGGAGTTTCAGAATATGCAGTCGTGTCGTAAAAATGCAATGAAGATCATAGCAATAGGGTTTATAATGTCAAGAATAGTATGTCAAAAGGGCTTTCAGAACATGCAGTCATGCAATAAGAATGCAATGAATGTTGACTATGGAAAACACTACATGACGGAGATAAAAGATTCTAGCATATGATACAATAGGTGGCTGAAAATTCAAGTAAAACAGCCCGTCAATGGAAGCAAACGGTTGCACAGCAAAAAGGATGGCTTTTACTGTCATGCCCCAAACCGATAGCAGCGGAACGTGTTCGTTTGCTCGGAACGTGGTAGTTAGACAGTCGAGTCAATCAGAGCATAACCATAAGACAAGATTGTTGACACCCGTTTTAGCCCGCAAGTTGAGTCATTTCTCTTCTTCATCATTTTTGATGTCCCGAATTAGCCATTGTTTTGGAGCTTCCTTGGATAGATTTTGAGCCCATTTTTACCATTCCCTATCCTTTGAGTCTTGGAGATCATGATTTCTTAGAGCCCTGGAGCTTATCTTATCAAATTCTGGCTTCTAAGTCGACTTACGGCCCATTTAGGTCGGCTTCCCTCAAGTAATCGGCTCTCTCTCACTGCGTAGTCCTGAAAGTGGTCCTTTTTCACCCTCTTCCTGTCCTATATTCAAAAAGTTGTCTTCACTAAAGTTGTTCCACTTTCAAAGATCTAAAACTTATTCTTCTACGCCGTTGGCCAGTTCTACCCCGATTGTGAGCTATTCGCATTTTTCCGGCGTGCTGTGTTGTTCACCTATGTCCCAGAATTTTCCTCTCTCTTCCAGCCCCATTTTCTCTCTCTTTTGATCATTTTCTCAACTTGCTTTCTTCATGAAACTGTTTCCTCTCTCAGTTATCTACAATTTCTTCTTCTACTACTTTCGCTAGTTCTGCCACGTTTGAGAGATACGCTTCAATTTCTAAAGTCGTGCGCAGTCTGCTCATTTTTTTTTCCTCCATCAATGTGACGGCTCTACATAGGTGCGTTACATCAGTGTGACGGTCCTACGATAGACCGTCACACCGAAACTTACCCGAAACACCCTGTTCAACACCCAGAATGTGGCGGTCCTACCCTAGACCGTTAGAGTCCATGTGACGGCCTAGTATAGGTGCGTTACACAGGAACTTGCCCGAAATCGCCCCGTTCAACCCCCAGAGTGTGACGGACCTACCCTATTCCATTACATAACTCTGACGGTCCTAAGATAGACCGTTACACACACCTGAGAGTCCAATTCATGTTGGACTCTGCTCCGTTTCTGTGCGTCGTGGCCCTCTTGAAGTGTCCATAACTTCTTTAATGCTTATCCAAATTGATCCCCGTTTTTTCCTACTTCTAGCCCTTCATATTCTCTTGAACTTGGTTCATAGGAATCAAATTTTCATTGACAATATCTCTCAGGATCTGGGTCACAAGATCAGGATTTAAGTATCCTAGTTCAACTAAAACTCTGCAGATAAGGCTCCGGGGCTACCTTCCAAGAGCCATATCTTCTAGAATCCTCCTCCGAATTGATCCCCGTTTGTTCCTATCTCTTGTCCTTAGTATTATCTCGAGTTTGATCTAGAGAACTCAATTTATCTTGGACTCCATCTCCGGGAATCGTGATAAGAAGATGAGGCTTTCTTGCAAAACTCTAAAAAAACTACCCAGTTCGCAGTCGCGACGGGGGGCTCTTTCCGGACGTGGGGCGAAGCCATGCTGCACTACCAACTCAGAACTTCAACCCCATCTTGGAGAGGGAAGTATTAGCTTTCAATTCCATCCTTCTGGGCTTGATTTCATGGTCTACACTCTTAGTTGTCCTCTCCTCAAAATCACAAATCATCACAGTTTTCTGCACTTTCTGCTACACATGCGTTTTTTTCCGTTTTGCATCATCGTTTTCTCTCTATTCTCTCAATCAAATCTCATGATTTCAAATCTCACGCATGCACAACACACCCACCTATCTTTTCCACCCTTCCACAGGGGTTAAAAACCTCCCCCCGGTGCGTTCTCCCCCTTTTATTCATGCTATTTTATCACTTTGGGCAGATTTCTACACTTCATGTTCTAATCGGTTTTTACCTTTGTGTTTCATCTTTGTTTTACAGAAGAGCATGAATACAACGTGAGGCCCTCTTCATCTAGCCGGCTGGAAGGAGAGGAGGTTTGAATCCACAAATTCCCCGCACCCCGTTTCAAGCGCGATCAAGTTTTCTTTCCAAGGTACACGGCACTGTTCCTCTCCTTTCTTCATCCTTGCGGCGTTGTTAATCCTTGGTGGCGATCACGGTTAGTATTTCTATCCTTTCATCCCCCTTGTCTTTGATTCACATGTTTATGCATGTATGTATTTAAAGGGGGTGGGATAGGAATCTAATTAAAAAATAAATCAACAATTTTTTGGCGATCACGGTGGGACACCAATGCCCATCACGCTTGTTTTCATGCTCTTTTGTTAGTTGGGTGGGTGCATGTTCATATTTAGGTGATATTTCCTCCATCCTCCCACTATTTTTGGTGTTTTACAGGCTCTGGTTATGTGACGGTCTTATGGTAGACCGTCACTGTAATATAACGGTCATTTGGTAGACCGTTACAGCTTCTGGCAGTCTTGCACGCATGCTCACAGGGCCGTGTTCGTCGGGACATAACTTTTGATCCCGTAGTCCGATTGAGCTGATTCTTGTTGCGTTGGATAGCCCTTTGTATTGTCTTTCCATACATATATCATTTGAATCATTTGGTGAACATTTGCATATTCTAATATTATCCAACTTTTTGAGTTTTGTGCATAAGTTCTGCAGGCAGGCTCAGGGCGTGACACACCATATTGATTTCAGGGAAACTCGAGGGAGTCTCCGGCGGTGGGTCTCCGGTGAGTGTACGAGTTTGGAGGTTGCGGGCTATCCCTCCCCGCCGGTGGCGGTGGAGGGGAAGTAGTTTCGTGGTGTGCTGAGGGATCGTGGTGGACTGAGGCTGTTGAGGGGTTGCTGTGGAAGATCTGGGCTTGGGTTTGGTGTGTCTTCTTGGCGATTTCGGATTCTCTTTCTTCTAGCTGATGATAGTTGAGGGGGAGCAGCTGACTTCTGGTGTTGTCGTAGTGGGGAACTCATCTGGGGGGAGCATCGGGGATTCTCCGATCGCTTTGTTGGACGGGGAAGTAGACGGGTTCCCTGAAATCAATAAAGGGGTGAATGGAGGGACTTCTCTGAGGTTTCCTGGGACGGTATGTGTGGGTAAGTCTTCAAGGAGCTTTGCTACTCCGGGGCAGCTTCTGAGGAATAGCTCTGCGGCAAGTGGTTCCCTGGTGAAGACTTTTGCGCAAACACTTCTCGAGGGCAGATCAAAGGTTGAGTCTGGAAAACCGGTGAAACCGCCAGCATTCAGAGATGGGGAACCTGCGGCTTATTTCACAACAGAGGATATTGCTGACTCGTGTGAGCCTCTTACTCATGCTATAATTGCCAAATGTTCATATGGGCGCCCCACCATTATTGAGGTAAAATCGCACATTGTACAAACATTGCATTTAGAAGGGATTCCAATTATTAGCAGATTAGATCCGCGTCACCTTTTGATTCGTTTGAACTCTGAGGAAGATTTCCTCAAGCTCCTGTTACAGCAGAATATCATTATCAAAGGATTCTTATTTCGGTTTTTCAAATGGCAAATCGATTTTGATTTTAAAGCTGACCCTCCAGTCATCCCTGCCTGGATTTCATTTCCTGGTCTCCCTGCCAACTTCTATAGGGAAGACATGTTGAAAACAATAGCCGGAAATATAGGACCTGTGCTTCGTATACATGACAATACCCTGGCGATGGCCAATACAGCGGAAGCTACTGTCTGTGTGGAGTTAAACCTAGCAAAGGTTAGAAGAGATAGAGTCTGGATTGGCATTGGTGGAAATGGTTACTGGCAAAAAGTTGATTACAGTCGGGTGCCTACGCTCTGTTCTTTTTGTCACAAAATTGGGCATGTGGAAGTAAATTGTAGGAAGAAGATGAATAAAATAGTTCCCAGAAAGAATGATCTTGGTATTGCTGGTCAGAAACAAGGGAAGCAAGAATTTAGGCCTAAGAAAGTATATATTGATAATGTGGTGTTGAATGAGAACAAATTTGAAATTCTTAATTCACTTGGTGATGAGATGACTAATGAGTCTGACTTGTTAATGGATCCCTTGGCTGATGCTGTTATTTCTAATCCTGCTGAAGTGGATACTTCTAGTTTGTCTTCTCAGAGTAATGAGAAGTCTGTCACTCATGATAGTGGATTCCTTCCCAGTATTCAGGAAGAATCAGTTTCAGAGGGTCCAGCAGAGCAGTTGTTTTCCAGTGCAGAAGGCTTGGGCAACATTTCCTCCCCTGAAGAAGCAAAGTCAGTACTCAAAAGGAGAAATGTGGGAGCTATCTCTTCTATCTCCCTTGCAGAAAATTCTAAGATGTTGTGTAATGTTGGCAACATACCTAAAAATCATCCCAAGGCTGCTCCTCCTTCCATGTTTCCTGGAGATTTGTTGAGCGATGTCAGACTCACTAGAGCTAAAGCCAAAGTGATGGCTGGTGAACATGTTATTGTTGATTCTAATGATTAGTCCCTTTCTTACCTGGAATATTAGAGGCATTGGTAACCCTGCCTCTGTAAGGCATCTTGCTCAATTGATCAGGTCTAATGGTCTTAAAATGGTGGCTATTTCTGAACCTAGTGTTAATTTCTGTTCAGCTCTGGTAATTGCTCATAAAATTGGATTGCACAGTGTTCTTGGAAATGAGGGTGAGAATTCCAAAATCTGGTTATTTCATGACTCAAGTCTGGACATTCAACAGATTCAAATGCATGGTCAGTTCATGACAGTTGGTTTGATTGAGAATAATTGTATTAGCATGCTTTTCACTTTTGTGTATGCTTCCTGCAATTACATTACCAGGAGAATCCTTTTTGATGCTCTCATTTCTTTTGGAGAAGGAGTTTCCACTCCTTGGATCATTAGTGGGGATTTTAACTGTGTATCTTCCCCGGATGAAAAATTTGGGGGAAGACCTCCATCTATGACTTCCTTGATTGATTTTCATAGCTTTCAGTCAGCTACTGGCCTTATTGATGCAGGTTACTCTGGGTCTGCCTATACCTGGTCTAATAATCAGCTAGGTTCTTCTAATGTTAGAGCTAGATTGGACAGAGTTTTTTACAACTCTTTATGGTTGGATAAAGGACTGAATATGGATGTCAAACACCTAGTGAGGGGGCCCTCTGACCATGCTCCACTGATGATCTCTATGACCAACATTCTGTCTAAACCTGGTAGGTTTATCTACCAGACCATGTGGCACTCCCATAAGGACTTCTTGGATTTTGTTAGAGCCCGGTGGGAAGAAGTTGACAGTATTTTCGCCAATCCACTTCTTTTGTTGCAGCACAAACTGAAAGTTTTGAAAGGTCATCTTAGGACTTGGAACAAAGTTATTTTTGGAGATATTCACAAAGCTAAGGAAAAGGCTGCTCTAAATCTTGAAAAGGCACAGGCCAATTTTGATCAAGACCCTTCTGAAACTCACAGATCTGATATGAATTTAGCTCATGCCATGCTGAAGCAAGCACTGGCCAGGGAAGAAATGTTTTGGTTTCAGAAATCTAGGGTCCAATGGTTGAAGCTTGGTGACAGAAATACTCAATTCTTTCATAATTATACCAAGATTAGACAGCAAAGGAATTATATTCAAAGGTTGAAAATTGGGGATGATTGGGTAGAAGACCAAGAAATTTTGGCTCAAGGGGCAGTGTCCCACTATCACAAATTATTATCAACTGAGACTCACAATTTTGACCTTAACTTGATGTCAGCTATCCCTCATCTGATCACTGAAGATTTGAACACTTCCCTTTGTCTTATTCCTTCCGGAGAAGAGATCAAGCATACTGTATTTTCTTTATCTGGCAACAGCTCACCTGGTCCCGATGGTTTTACAGGGAATTTCTACACACACTGTTGGGATATTGTCAGCAAAGATGTTACCAATGCTGTGCAGGGTTTTTTCCAAGGTTGGGGCATCCCTCAAGGCCTTTCCTCTACTATTATCTGCATGATCCCTAAAGTAAAAAATCCATCTTGCTATGCTGAGTTTAGACCTATAAGTTTGTGCAACTTCTCTTTCAAGATTATCACTAAGATAATAAGTGACAGACTCCAGCCTGTTTTGCCTAGTATTATATCTCCTGAGCAGAGTGGATTTATTAAAGGCAGATTAATATCAGACAATTTCCTTTTAGCTAGGGAGCTGTTCATGGAGCTGGATAGGCCTGTGAGAGGGCATAACTTATTGATTAAGCTAGATATGGCCAAGGCATATGATAGAATAGAGTGGGACTTCCTTTTGCTTGCTATGAAAAGATTTGGTTTTGCCTATAGGTTCACTTCTCTGATTGCTCAAACCTTGATGAACTGTTGGTTTTCTGTTTCCTTCAATGGGCAGTTAAAGGGTTATTTTCAATCCTCAAGGGGTGTGAGGCAGGGTGATCCGTTGGCTCCCACTTTATTCATTATTGCAGAAGAAGTGCTGAGTAGGGGTCTTTCTAGGCTCTTTCAGTCTAGCAAGTGTAAATACTTTCATCTTCCTCGTGGACTCCCACTGCATTCTCATATTTTATATGCTGATGACACTATTATTTTTGTGAATGGATGTAAGAAGTCTGTCCAACACTTGCTGAATTTTCTAAGATCTTATGAATGCTCTTCTGGCCAGTTAATCAATACCTCCAAAAGTTGTTTTATTACCTCTCAGAAGATGCCCCCGGGCGCTGTCAGCAGAATTAAATCCCAGACTGGCTATATGCACAAGAGATCCACAATTACTTATCTGGGGATTCCCCTCTTCAAGGGCAGAAAGAAAGTCATTCACTTTAAATATCTTATTGACAAGTTGCAAGGCAGGCTTGATGGTTGGCAATCAAAATGCTTATCTCAAGCTGGTCGATTGACTTTGATTAAATCTGTTCTCTCTTCATTGTCTATTTATTCTGCTAGTGCCATTTCCATTCCTACTTCTATTCAGAGGCAGATTGACAGGATTCTCTCTAATTTTTTCTGGCAAGGAATGGAATCCACTCACAAAAAACATTGGATCTCATGGGACAGAGTTTGCTGCCCTGTGGAGCAAGGTGGTCTTGGCGTCCGCAGTATGATTGACATTCAGACTTGTTTTCATGTCAAGCTAATATGGCTGGCTACTTACAGTGATTCATTATGGGCCAGGTTCGTTAAATCTAGATATCTGAAAGGTATGCATCTGTCCGACTGTAAAACCTTTTTTCCTGCTGGTATTAGAAGGAATGAATTTATCAGAGCTAGGGATCTTTTAATGTCTGGACTCCGAATGACTGTTAAAGATGGCAACAGCACATTGTTCTTCAAGGATAAATGGTTTTCTAATCATTTAGTGGCCACTGATATTCCTTTATCTGAATTTCATAATTGCACTGTCAGGGATGTTTTGTTGAATGAAACTCACCTAGCATGGAGTTATGTGACTGATCAGCAAACTGTCCCAGTTATTAAATCCTTTACATTGACTGAGGGAGCAGATATCCCTGTGTGGATATTCACTGATTCAGGTGTGCTCACAGTTAAGTCTGTTTATAGGCTGTTGAAACAGCAGGTTCATCCGAACTCTTCTAACTGCAGGGCTAAAACTTTACACAGTCATATTCCTCCCAGGGCAGGTTTATTCAGTTGGAAATTGATTAACAGAGCTGTTCCAATTGATTGTAGATTACAAAATATGGGTATTCATATTGCTTCATGTTGCTCTTGTTGTCAGGGCAACAGAGATCTTGAAGATTTTGATCATTTGTTTCTAACTGGGGAAGTGGCTGTGGCATTATGGTCTGCTGTGAATCCTTTATTAACAGTCTACAGGTATACTTCTGGGGGTTTCCTAAATTGGCTTAGATGGTTTCTTCTGGAAGCTAACCTCTCCACTGCTGAAAGCTTTATTTCATTAATTACCTTAGTCCTTACTCTGTGGGAAATCTGGAAGGCTCGGTGCTCTTTCAGGTATGAAGGCAGTAAACCCAAGATTGTCAAATCTGTCACAGATATCTTATACAATATCAGAATTGCTGTTCAGAACATTAAGTTCAGATTGCCACCAAATTCAGCATTTCTCACTATCTTGCAATCTTACAATATCCGGGTTAATTCTAAACATATAGTCTTCAAATTAGTTCGATGGATACCTCCTTTAACTGACTGCTCCATTAATATAGATGGATGTCTCAAACCTGATTCCGGATTATCTGGTGGAGGGGGTTGTATTAGAAACTCTTGTGGTGATATTATACTGGGGTTTTCCTTTTTCTATGGTCATGGTAACATTATTCAAGCAGAAGGCAGGGCCATGGTGGATGCATTGAGATTAGCACATTCATTGTCCATCTCCATTTCTGTTATATACTCTGACTCATCTTTACTTGTTGATATGATTGTTAGAAAGAAACCTCCCCCTTGGGTGCTTCATCATTGGTGGGCTGAAATTCAAGACCTTTTGTCTTCCTTGGGATGCTCCATCTCACATGTGTATAGAGAAGCCAACCAAGTTGCTGATACCTTGGCTGAGCATGCTGTTTTTCAAAGGCAGAATGAGGTGTTTTACACTCGGCATGAGTTACCTACACGTGCTAAAGCTTATGCGTTGGCGGATGCTGCAGCCCTTCCTAACATTCGAAGAATTTTTGTCTAGTTCATATGTCTTTGTTTTTCCCAAGAAAATTTCTGATGTATAGCCATGTGTTTACCTTTTTGCTGGCCCGTTGCCACTTTTTGTTAGGCTTTGGCCCTCTTCTTGTACTTGGTTTCATATATCAATAAAAGCAGCACTTAGTGTTCTTTAGGTGGAGTGGGTCCATTCTCTTCCTCTGGAAGGGGGTGCACTCTCCCTATTAACACTAGGTGACTCGTATTTTACAAAAAAAAAAATGCAGGCAGGCTCAGGGACAGGTTCACAGGTACATCTTTACTCAGTGATTTGACTACCTTCTCGGTGTCTGATTGCAGTGATTTTTGTTCCATTGGATAGTCCTTTGTATTGTCTTTCCATCCATAGCTTATTTGCATCATTTGGGTCTCATTTGCTTAGTTAAAAATTATCATCATTTTAGCATTTTGTCTATAAAATCTGCATGTGGTCTGTGCATAGGTTCACGGGGGCATGTTTGCTCAGTGATTTGATTGACCTCCTGTGGTTAGATTGATCTGTTCTTGGGCTCGTTGTACCGACCTTTGTATTGTCTTTCCATCCATATACTATTTGGCTTAGTTGGATCATGTTTGCATAGTTTAATCTAGTCTTGATTTTCTAGTTTTAAACTAGAATTTACATGCACTCCGGTGCTCATATGGCCATATATTGCACATCATAGTTGCATTTCCTACCTTGGTAAGTGATCCTCTCGCCTCCATATTCCTTGGAGTCGACTAGGTGATCTTATCCGGGACCTCCATAAGTCCCCGTGAGCCGTGGATTCCCACACGGACGCCGGGCCGGTTGTACCTTTCCACACCTTAGGCTTGCATTTGCATACGTGTGAGGGAGTTAACCTTAGTCAACACAAAGTTTGGACCTTATTCCCATAGGATTCCTATCTTAAGGGAATTTCTCCTAATTCAAATCATTAAAAGGTCTATTAAAATCCCTAAAATATTTCCCATCATATCAACTTGTTTGACTTGGGTGAAAACTTTTACATTGCATTGTTTATGTTGTTTGGGCTTGTCCAAGCCCATTAGTGGTGTTTTGTGCTGCATCCACATGTTTTGTAGTTATTAGGCCCACTTAAGTTAGTCCATTTTGTTGGTTCATTGTCCAGTCCATTGTCCCGTGGTCTATTATACATTCGTCTTTACATTAGTGGGTCAGTCCCCCTTGTTCTCAAGCCCATTAAGCCCTTGCTTCCCCATTTGTATTGTCCTTGATCTCCTTGTATTAAGTCTCCATTTTCCCTCATGGAGCATCATTCCAACCCCTTGTATCATTCTTTTCCTCAATCTTCTTCTTATTCCCGCATGGAATCCTCTTCCCACGCGGGCCCATCTTCCCGTGGTCCTTCTGATCCATCCAAGGAACAGGCTAATCTCATGGCCCAACTTTTAAGCCTTGTTCACCAGATGGATCCGGCCCAGGCCCAACGTCTTATTGCATCTCATCTTCATGGGCCTTCTTCTCATAATGGGCCATCTTCTAATCATGGGCCTCCTCCTTCTCCTTCATATATTGCTGGCCCAATTGCTAATGGGCATTATTCTCTTAATGGGCCTCATTATTCTGCCCATGTTACTGCTGGCCCATTCAACCCATGTTCCAACATCTCTTCCAGGCCCGCTCACCCTTCCATTCCCATAATGGGCCCTTTTTCTTCTCAGCCCGGATCCTCTTATCCGGCCCAATACCATGCTCTTGGTCCTAATTCACAACCTCTTGCTCAAGCTGGCCCATATTCTTCTCGATCTCTCCCTACCCAGGAGATGATTGCTCAAACCCAACGCCAGCTTGATGAGCTTCAACGTCAGATCGATCCCAAATACTCTTTAAGTGTTTCGTTCGCTTTCCAAGGTCTTCGGCTCCCGTCTCCATCACAAATTCCCACATATCACCGTTATAGTGGAGTCGGTGACCCGTATGTGCACTTGAAGGAGTTTGTTTATGAGTCGGCCCAATTTCGACATGACCAACACTTGATGGCTTATCTGCTTGGTCTGTCATTGGAAGGCCCGGCTCGGGATTGGTTCTTCTCTCTTCCGCAAGAGCAAGTTGTGAATTTTCAAGCTGTACAAGAGGAATTTTTACATCAGTTTCAAGACCAGGTTGGGCCCCAGTATTCTATTATAGATTTGGCCCATGAGATGATGAAGCCCGAAGAAGAGTTTTCTACCTTTGCGGATCGTTGGCGTCGCGTTGCCGCGCAGGTCCCGGGGTACATACCGAAGGGAGAGCAAATCAAGATGCTGATATCCAATGCTGTGCCCGAGTATCGGTTCATCTTAGCCCTCAACGACATCACCTCCTGGCAACAATTATACAGCCGAGCCCGCTTCATTCGCCAACAAATCCAAGATTCCCTTGACCCCGAGTCTCCACCTTCCACCTCCACATATCAACCTTCACCCTCCACGTGCCAACCCTACGCTCCCATGAGTCGGCCCACCATGAGTCAGCCTTCCGCCACATATCCCTCCACGAGCCAACCTCCCGCCTCTACGTACCCATACGCCTCCGCATATCAACCTTACATGAGTCAGCCTCCCGCATCCACATACCCATCTCCATCTCCACTTCCGGTCAAGGGAACACCACATCCCGAGCAGGTAGATGCCGTCTACATACCCCCTCATCCTATTCCACACATGCCATCATCGAAGCCCTCCACCACTAGCCACGCAATCCTGCCTACGCAACCTCCACTTCCGTCTCCACAACCTTCTCCACCATTACATATCCATCGGCATCCACCTTGCCCAAAGCAGGCTCCTCACCTTCCATTGCCAGAGTGTTTCACCGATATATTTTGGGCTTTGATGGCCACTCACGCGATGCCGCTCTCTCCGGCTGTGCCTTGCCGACCCGCGGTCGGGGATATGCTCCAGTTCTGTTATTTCCACCGTCAGCAGGAGCATTTGGTTGAGGATTGCCCCGAGTTCCGAGATTATGATTATGATCTGGAAGCTAAGAAAAGGATTGATTGGGCCGCTATTCACCAAGTCATTTTACATCTTCGCAGCCAACAACAGCAGCAAGAAGTGCCGCCGGGGCAGCCGTCTCCGTTACTTCAAGGCCAGGGGCACCCTTGTGATTCCTCATCTAGTGCTACACTCGCTCCGTCACCTACTCCGTTACCTTCGCCATCTCCTACCCCGGCTCCATCGCCGTCACAAACCCAAGCCTCTGCTCATGCTAGTGCCTCCCCTTCTTCTCCCGCCGCCACTACCACTAAATCTATCCCTAACACCGCTCGACGCGTTGTGTCGACACGTCGACGGTGGACACCACAACCACCCTCTTCACCCTCTCCACCTCCATGTCCACTACCCCCATCGCCTTCATCACTATCCTCACCGTCTCCATTGCCATCACCATCATCTCCGTCTCCACCACCAGTGCTTCCATCACCACCTCCATCTCCACCCTTGCCTCCATCTCCGCCATCACCTTTGCTCGAGCCTGAGCAAGCCACACATTTGCCTTTACCTTTACCCTTAGCCACGCTTTCACCTTCGCCTTTGTCGCCACCCGAGCCTATCATCGCCACATCACCTGCGCCTTCACTTTCCATAACCACTCCCGTTGGAGCCTCCATGCCTTCCAAACCTTCACGTGTTCCACCCAAACATATTCCCTTTACTTCTCCAACCACTTCCACCCCACGGAGCGGGTGTGCGCTTCCTTTGGTGCCCCTCGGGTCTAATCCCCAGGGAGACAATAAGCCAAGTCAGGATGATTCAGTGCCGGCCGTGCATTTCAAGATTCAAGATTTTATCTGTCGGATGCCAGTTCGTGTCCTCATCCCTGGTTATTTTGGGGATGATGCGCCTCTACTTTCAAAGATGAGAGTTGCTAAGAAGAGTTCCCTTGAGTTGATGCCAGTTTCTTCCCGAGCGAGGCTAGTGGCAATCTCCTTGCTCGCCGGAGAGTTCACCGTTGATGCTATTATTTCTCCTCGCTCTATTGCTGTTCAGATGACAGGCCAAGTAGGGTTCTCTACCCGTGTTTTGCTAACGCATACGGCCGCCAAGCAGATTATGGATTCTATGTTCAAGGGGCAATTGGCCGTATCTTCTACACTTTCCAAGGATATTCTGCACTTGTTATGTAATCTTCCTCGGTTTATTAGAAAACAGGCCATGTCAACGCCGTGTATTACTCTCCCTCAGCTTCACCCGTCTCTTCTATCAAGGGAGTTGTGCTTCAAGGCTGAGTTCCGAGTGGAGTTGCCGAATCTCGTGCTTCTAGTGCCGAGAGATAAAACCCCGTGGGTTTGTGATATTCATCACTCTGAAGGGTTACTTGCTCAAGAATGTCTGCATATTGCTAGCACCAGGAGTCTAGGGGTAATTGCCCTAGAAAAGCTGTATGTTCATAGTCGGGCAAGGCCGTCTGCAAGGTGGGCTCGCTATTTGAGAAGATATTGCAAGGCAAGGTGCCCAAGGATTCAAGCCCGGGCCAAGCGGGTCCATTTCAAGCCAATTTCAGCTAAGAAGAGGCGACGGCGTAAGTTTAAGGGCCGTCAGTTGTGCACTCAGGGGTCCACTTCTCTTCCTTCTTCTTCCTTCCACTCGTCATTTCTTCTGCTCGGTTCCCACCCCTAGGTGGTGTATCTGCCCTCTCCTAACTCTCCCTCCACGATTCTCTCCTCCCATCTCGGGTTTGTGAATCCCCATTCTTCCTTTTCCCATCCGGAACCTTTGAACTTTCCATCTCCACACCATGCTCGACCTCAGCCTATATCCTCCTCTGATTCTTCTCCTTCGGTATCTCCGGGTTCTTCTTATTCCCCGACCTTGTCGGGTGTCTCCCATTTTCATTCTCTGGCACTGTCGGCTGATTCTCGTCCCTCTTCTCCGACCACGTCGGATGATTCTTCTTCTCATCTTTCTACTCATTCATCCTCACCCTTTCAGGGTCATTGCCCTTTCTCTTGCTATTTTCGAGGCTTTAGCCCGCCTTGATCTCGGCTAATCTGATTTCTTCTATAATTGGTTCCTTGTTATCAAGGTCTCTACGCCTTAACGAGGGAGTTCTAGCCCTCGTCTCTCTTCCTTTTTATCCTTCTTCGTCCAGTGTCGTGTCTGCCGCTCCTCCATGTAGAGGAATCTTTGATCCTTTGCTATCCTCTCCCTTTCGTCCTGTCAAGCAAGGAATATGAAGCTCGTGCTGCGCGAAGCTCGATGATCACGATTGCTTCAGGATGCTAGTTTCGTTCTGTGGATTTGCAAGGTATCTTTATTTTGTGCAAAGAACATGCTATTATTATCACTTATTTACTTTTGCACATTGTTAAGATAAATGTTGGTTCCTCACATGGTTTGAGTGACTTTTAGAGTTTGCTTAAAAGTGTCAAAATGAGTTCGCTTCTGCAGCATTCTTAGGCCGGTGATAACTCCGCGCTGGGAGTCTAGTTTCTTTCCCTGATCGTTGAGGGTGGCCTTTGAGCATGGGTTTTTCACACACTTCACGGCGAGCCATAGCCGATTCCTCTGAGCAACACCGTTGCTGCTTTGGTCATACCATGGGTATGCACAAAGGCCTTTTTCTCTTCTTTACTCGGCCAAGTGCAAGGGGCAAGAGATTGATGGATGAGATGACCAACTTAGGCACTCCCTAATACGAGAGAGGTCTCAAATAGGGACAGTCTTGACCCTCGAAAGTGGGCTTTCATGTAATATCTAGCCAATAAGGGCTTTCAAAATCAATGATGAATCAAAAAGAATATTATGAATCAAAGGCATGGCAAGAGTGGCAGTACAGTTCCCCGCGGGACGTCATGAGCCCGGTCGCATGCGTGCCTGATAAATATGGGTCTCAAAATCAAAGACACAAAGCCCCGACGCAACAGACTATATCTTTGAGGGGTAGTGCCCTGGAAGGAATTCAAATCCTGATGTCTCCCATCTTGTATAAAGCTTGTCTCCAATTTTTCTTCTGTTCCTCCCTCTTAGGCTAGGTTGTATCCCGGGTATGGCCTTAGTAGGGACACCGGTCTTTAGAGGCGGTTGGTTGTGGTAAGCCTCCCTCACGTGCACGCCCTACTTAAGGGAAGTCTTTAATGAGAGGGGAGGGACGGCGATCCCTTGCCAGTAGTTCAAGCTTGTCTTTGGGTGCTGCAGATTGATATTTCAAATTTTCAAAAAAATGAAATATTATCAAAAATCCAAAAAAATCAAATATGTCAAAATTTCAAAAAAAATCAAATATGTCAAAATTTCAAAAAAAAATCAAATATGTCAAAAATCTCAAATTTTGAATATGACAAAAAAATCAGAATTACAAAAAATTCAAAAATACTTCTCTTTTGTTCCTTTTATTTTTTTATCTTGAGGACAGATACGTAATCTATTTGCTAAGTGTGCAGGCTACAGGTTGCAGGTTCAAGCTTTCCTTGATCTATCTTTCGCTCTGCCTACTGCTCATATTCTTCGATCTATTCTCATCTCTTCAATAACTATTCTGAAGCTCATGGCCTTCTCAGCTTTCGCTTATTTGCTTAACCATGTTTCCATGAGAGGCATTGTCTCACGATTTTGAACCTGGCGGTTCTGCTTCAACTGATCTAGGGCTTTGATTGAATAAATGTGTTTGTTGTCTTTATCATGTCTATGGTCCTCCATGTCTTTTGTCTAGATGTGTCCTTATCATATGTGTCTATGTCCTCTCGTGTTGGTCGTGTCTTTTGTCCCACCGTGTCATTCATCACTCGTGTCTTTGTCCTCCGTGGCATTGTCATCCCACGTGTCTTTGTCCCACCATGCCCTTATCTCACCGCGTGTGCTGTCCCACCGCGTGCGTGTTTTTGTCCCACCGTGCCTTTAGTCGCATGTATGCTTGCCATTTGTGTGTTTGTTATGTTTCATCCATCTTCGTTATGTTATGTTGTGCCATGTTTCGTTCATATTTCTCTTATTATGTTATGTTCATGTTATGCTCGTTCATATTCGTTCATGTTCACATCATATCATGTCATATGGATGTCTTATGATGAAAATTCATAAAAAATCAGAAATCAAAAATCCAAAAGAATGCCGTGTCGCTTGGCAGGTAAGTCAGGTATGGCTCTCTATCCCTGCTCATTATTGCATTACTATATGGTAGCTACATTATTATAGCCTCTCAAGGACCGGCTGGTTGCCCGTGTGTTCTGGGATATGATGTTCCCCTTTAACAAAAATGATGATGATCTAAGAGCATACGGTTAATCGTTGGATAGGCCGCTCGGTTGAGTCGGGTAGGGGACGACGGACTCTTTCTCGCACGCCGTGGTTGCAGGAAGACTCTTGACCCCGTCTTGCTCAGTCTAGCAATATTATCATTGAGTACTTTCTATTTTATCTTTCTTTGCATTCGTTTTAATGATTTCTTTATTTTTAGCCCAGCATGCATCATGTCATTTTGAGCATTCATGCCTCATGATCTGTTCAGGGTTGCTCCTCAATAATGGTTAATTGCATCTCAGTTCTCTTGGGTAAGAGATTCCTCATTCCACTCCGAATTTGAATGATTTCTCTGATCTTGCTGCTTGATCTGGTTGGCCAGCGTGATTCTTGTCTGGATTTTATCTCGATTTTATTTTTCCTTTTCCAGCTCTTATGCTGTGTTTCCTTCCGACCCACTCATTGTCCGTGAATTGTGTCCCCAATGAGGCTGGTCGTGTTCCCTTTCCTTTACTTTAGTTCTACAGACATGTCTCATCCTTGTCAATCATTCCTTGTGGTTAGTTCGGCATTTTCGGGAGAATTCCTATCGCTTGTTGGTTGTGACGGGTGTCTTTTTGCCTTGATGCCCACTTATCAGTTTTCTCCGCTTCATCTCTGCTTCATCTCCATTTCACGTCGCTATTGCTTTCGCTCCATCTACTTTGCATTTCACCTCTGCTCACTTTCGCTCGTTCCCTTGCAAAGTAGACATCAAGGAGGGATATCTGTTGACACCCGTTTTAGCCCGCAAGTTGAGTCATTTCTCTTCTTCATCATTTTTGATGTCCCGAATTAGCCATTATTTTGAAGCTTCCTTGGACAGATTTTGAGCCCATTTTTACCATTCCCTATCCTTTGAGTCTTGGAGATCATGATTTCTTAGAGCCTTGGAGCTTATCTTATCAAATTCTGACTTCTAAGTCAACTTACGGCCCATTTAGGTCGACTTCCCTCAAGTAATCGGCTCTCTCTCACTGCGTAGTCCTGAAAGTGGTCCTTTTTCACCTTCTTCCTGTTCTATATTCAAAAAGTTGTCTTCACCAAAGTTGTTCCTCTTTCAAAGGTCTACAACTTCTTCTTCTACGCCGTTGGCCAGTTCTACCCCGATTGTGAGCTATTCGTATTTTTCCGGCGTGCTATGCTGTTCACATATGTCCTAGAATTTTCCTCTCCCTTCCAGCCCCATTTTCTCCCTCTTCTGATCATTTTCTCAACTTACTTTCTTCATGACAATTGTTCCTCTCTCAGTTATCTACAATTTCTTCTTCTACCACTTTCGCTAGTTCTGCACCGTTTGAGAGATACGCTTCAATTTCTAAAGTCACGCGCAGTCTGCTCATTTTTTTTCCTCCATCAATGTGACGGCTCTACATAGGTGCGTTACATCAGTGTGACGGTCCTACGATAGACCGTCACACCGAAACTTACCCGAAACACCCTGTTCAACACCCAGAATGTGGCGGTCCTACCCTAGACCGTTAGAGTACATGTGACGGCCTAGTATAGGTGCGTTACACAGGAACTTGCCCGAAATCGCCCCGTTCAACCCCCAGAGTGTGACGGACCTATCCTATTCCGTTACATAACTCTGACGGTCCTAAGATAGACCATTACATACACCTGAGAGTCCAATTCGTGTTGGACTCTGCTCCGTTTCTGTGCGTCGTGGCCCTCTTGAAGAGTCCATAACTTCTTCAATTCTTATCCAAATTGATCCCCGTTTTTTCCTACTTCTAGCCCTTTATATTATCTTGAATTTGGTTCATAGGAATCAAATTCTCATTGACAATATCTCTCGGGATCTGGGTCACAAGATCAGGATTTAAGTATCCTAGTTCAACTAAAACTCTGCAGATAAGGCTCCGGGGCTACCTTCCAAGAGCCATATCTTCTAGAATCCTCCTCTGAATTGATCCCCGTTTGTTCCTATCTCTTGTCCTTAGTATTATCTCGAGTTTGATCTAGAGAACTAGATTTATCTTGGACTCTATCTCCGAGAATCGTGATAAGAAGATGAGGCTTTCTTGTAAAACTCTAAAAAAACTGCCCAGTTCGCAGTCGCGACGGGGGGCTCTTTCCTGACGTGGGGCGAAGCCATGCTGCACTGCCAACTCAGAACTTCGACCCCATCTTGGAGATGGAAGTATTAGCTTTCAATTCCATCCTTCTGGGCTTGATTTCATGGTCTACACTCTTAGTTGTCCTCTCCTCAAAATCACAAATCATCACAGTTTTCTGCACTTTCTGCTACACATGCGTTTTTCTCCGTTTTGCATCATCGTTTTCTCTCTATTCTCTCAATCAAATCTCGTGATTTCAAATCTCACGCATGCACAACACACCCACCTATCTTTTCCACTTTTCCATAGGGGTTAAAAACCTCCCCCCGGTGCGTTCTCCCCCTTTTATTCATGCCATTTTATCACTTTGGGCAGATTTCTACACTTCATGTTCTAATCGGTTTTTACCTTTGTGTTTCATCTTTGTTTTACAGGAGAGCATGAATACAACGTGAGGCCCTCTTCATCTAGCCGGCTGGAAGGAGAGGAGGTTTGAATCCACAAATTCCCCGCACCCCGTTTCAAGTGCGATCAAGTTTTCTTTCCAAGGTACACGGCGCCGTTCCTCTCCTTTCTTCATCCTTGCGGCGTTGTTAATCCTTGGTGGCGATCACGGTTAGTATTTCTATCCTTTCATCTCCCTTGTCTTTGATTCACATGTTTATGCATGTATGTATTTAAAGGGGGCGGGATAGGAATCTAATTAAAAAACAAATCTACAAAGATGTAATTGAACAAAATAGACTTTTCATTCCAAATATAAGTTTATTACAACTTGGACCCAAATAAAAAGAAGACTCAATAAAGGAAAATTACAATGAGATACTTGACTAGACTTAACATAAGACACAAGTTAGCCAGACTAGATGGATCGTCTAGATGTCGGAGTACTCGTCACTCTTGCCCTTGCCCATCTTGTGTGGTCTCGTCATCGCTATGGTCATTACCTGGAAAATATTGAAAAATACAGGGTGAGCGAACGCTCAGTAGGACTTAATATCTCAAGCTCCAAGCTAGTTTTAAGTCAATTATAATTTAACATGCTCATGCAGGTCATGCAAGGTATAGAAAATCCAGAACTATCATGGCACAAGATAAATTCAAGAACTATAAGAATAGACAAGATAAGAACGAACTGATTGATGAGAGAATATATCAAGAACTTTCATGACGAGATAACAAGTGCTTTCAATAAGTTAATTCAAGAACATTCATGATGAACTTTGAACAATATAGAAGTAGAGCAATCACTTCTACTAACACTAAGTAGGATTGGCCGATACACTAGAGACATCACAATAATATGACAACCCCAAATGGCCGTTTACAAGAACATTCACGATGGACATTAAGCAAGTATAGAAGTAGAACAATCACTTCTACTAGCACTATGTAGGATTGGCCAATGCGCTAAGGGGAAATCACGACGATATGACCGCCCCTCATGGAAATGAGTCGTAGACCAATTTAGCTATATTTGGTGAATGCCAACACCCGATCATTCATGATACCGGTACACGTTTGGACTTTGCCTCGCCCATGGGATCAGATCAGGACCCCTTATTTTTTAAAACACTAGCATTAAAATGTCGTTTGTTTGGGACCCATAGCCCCAACTATATCTAGACCAATTCCACTTTAATGGCCAAGAGTTCCAAGGATCAATCATGTAAGAACATTAAGGTAGATTTCATCAACCATAGAGTTCAAGGATAGAACTTGTAGTAAGGATGATATGTCAATAAACCATATAAAAATCATGACAATCTAAAAATCTTGGTGATTGGGTACAACCAGCTCGGCTGCCTTGAGGGAATCCAAGGCTAGCGTAGACTTACGGAGGTCTTAATGAAGAAAGTACCAGTCCAAAGGAAGGAATATCCCGCGGAGGGTCCAATCATCATCAAGAGTTGAAGTGTGTAACGTGAAACCATCGTGAGATAGGGACTCTATCCACAGACTGGGATAAGAGTGCCAACAGACCCGTGGTAAGGGTGAAAACTGGATAAAAACTGTGAGATAGTAAATCCGCGTCCATGCAAGTAGACGTCAATTCATATCTTAATTTCTATTGAAGTAATAATTTAGAAAATAACATCTCTTTAAACAGACGGATACAATTTTTAGAACTAATCACATGGTAATCAAGGGAAATTTACAAGGATCACGACTATATATATATTGTAATTTTTACCAACTTTGATCATAAGATATGAATTTTCTAGGATTTAAACATGATATGTAGTTTTTAATTTAATCATGATGAAAAGTAATATTTTTTAAATAAAAGAAAATTATCAGAATAAATATATGATAATTAAGAGAAAAATCTAAAGATTCCAAATATATATATTATAATTTTATTTTACATAATTTTATAGATATGGATTTTTAAAGATACAGATGTAAAAGATATTAATATGCTTTACGTTATATATATATATATATATATATATATATATATATATATATATATATATATATATATATATTAAACGATTTAGCGACATGCGTCTATATATATATATATATTAAACGGTTTAGCGACATGCGTCTTGTCATTAAAAGAATTCAACGACAACTCAGTTGTCGTCATTTAATCAATGAATAGTGTCCACTTTTTAAACTTCACGTTCTAGACATACACACGTTGGAATCGTGCAATCCATATACTGAAATGAAGGACTCAAAAAACTTTACGTAACATGATGTTCAAAAATATTTTTGCTTGAGAGTAGGGCTATCTTGAGTTAGGAGAACCGGAAAAAGGAGGTACCAACCCCACTATCTCGGTCACTACCCCAATAACACGCTAGTAAAATTTCATGACCAAAGGACACTCCGGTGCCCACTAACAAGCCATCAAAGCAAAAACATGTAACTACGGTGTTACAGTAAACATTGCAATTCGCCGTGTAACTATTAGAAATTGATATATTTAATAAAGTTAATCATTAATCGATTAACACACCATATAATCACAAGGAAATTTAGAGTAGATTCTGGAGATTCTAGTAGTATGAAATTTATGATTTTTCGGTACATAATTTCATGATAAAATTATCTTAAACATGAGGGTTATTATTAATTCATCACAGGAAATAGCGACATGGCTTCAGCCATTCATTAATGTGAGAATAAGCGCCCATCTCGCAGTCGTGTTATAAATAAGCTGACAAAACGGTTGTCGGCTGTTCATACAGAGACGATAGAAGTAACTCATCCTTCGTGTAATAAACCGAGTAAACATTAATAGGAAAGATCATGAAGCAATCTACGTGCACTAATTAATCTGGCATGCTTTTAAATTCTTGTTTAGCTTGGGAGATTGCCTACCTCTCGTTGATGCTCTGACGAACAAATAGAAGAAGAAATAGCAGGATGAAGAGAAGAAGATGTTGCAGAAGAACAACTGCATCAGTACACGGCAACGGTAGCAGAGAATGTAGAAGGAAGAAGAACGACGACAGCAGCACAACAGCCTTGCCCTCGTATGAAGAAGGACAACACAGCAACTGTAGCACGAATAGGAGGCAGAGAAATAACGCGAGCAGTAGCAACGGCCGAGCTCATCGAGGGAGGTTTATTTATAATGCTCTGGGGTTTAGAATCCTAATGGAACAGGGTTTCTTAAGTACAAATCCTACTTAATATTAAGTTCCCATATCCTTATGTTCCTTTCCCGATTTCGTAGCCGCCTGACGTGTTTGTCATCCAATCCCTAAACTAACCATGCAAACCTTGTCGAAGGCCATCCTGGGTTGGGTTGTGAGCAGTAATGACCCATGTTATAGATGGTGGGCTGGGAGGTTCAAATGGGTGCTGTACGTGCATGGGTGAAAACCTATTTAAGTGTGTTATAAATAGATGCACCTATATATATATATATATATATATATATATATATATATATATATATATATATACATATATATATATATATGTGAGTGAGTGTAGGGGTTTATATCTATACATATATGAGTGGTTTAAATATTCGGGTGTGATATATATATATATACATATCTCTATGTATGGGTGAAGATATATATATAGGTTATTATAAACCATGTAGTTATTTAAAGGTTTTATTTTTCTTATTCTTCTATCTCTAAACCCACTTGTCATTTACTAAATGGCTTCTATCCGTTAATAGTTTTGTATAAATATATATACATGTGTATATGTATAAGGCCCATTAGCCTTAAACTAAGCCCATTTCTTATAGGGTTGTATTAAGCTTATATTGTAGATGGGTAATGATGTTTTCCATGATCTTAACCGATTGCGAGTTTGCTTAAGGTATATAGGGATCTTGTCTCTCACAGTTTCATTTACTCTAATTACATTTTTAGTCATTGCCCTGGGTATCAGAGTCGGGTTTGATCCTATGAAAATCTTTATATGTATGTGTACGTATTTATTCTTGAATTATAATTTTAATTTGAAACTAAAATAGATAAATGTTACACTAATTCCTATTTCTCAATTTATTTACTTATACTTTTATTAACGTTTAGCTAATTATCACTTTTATTTTATCAAAATTTAATTTCCATGACGAATATCTATAGTTATCTTTTATTTATTTTATATTTAAATTTCGGGGTGCTACACCCTCCCCCACTTAAAAGAATTTGGTCCCCAAATTCACATGATTTCTTTTTCCATAATAGTGGGGTAAAATCACCATATCCAAAACAATATATGCTCATGACATGTTAGGTGCTAAGATCTCCATATCCAATTAAGGATGAGGTAGTTTGATAGGGTTACCTTCCAATGCTTGCGACGCTCCTCTCTTTGGGAGTGGACAACGAGCAATTTTGTGATCTCCGCTTTCGCAACGGATGCATTTACCGAGTTTATACCTACACTCGTCCGGATTGTGCCTTCCTTTCTTGCAAGGCTTGCATTTTCCCTTGGCCGTAACAATTTGTTGATCATCATTCCGGGGTTTCTTGTCCTTCCGAGAATCGTTCCCTCCATTAGGTCTCTTTTTGCCATTCACAGGTTTCGTATTCTTGGATTCATTTGCTTGCTCTTTTTTTGTCGACTTTCCCTTTGATTCGCTCCATCATATCCATGGCATCTTCTAAGAGTTGTATTTTTCTAACCATCTTCGCATAAGTTTGGATCTCCAATGGAGCTAATTGAGGAATGAGCTCCACCTTCAAGCCATTCATGAATCTTTTTACTCTCATTTTCTCCGTACCAACTAAGTGTGGTGCATAACAGGCTAATCTATAAAACTTCGCCTCGTACTATGCTACGGAAAGACTACGTTGTTTCAAAGTCACAAACTCCATGGCCTTCTTTTCACGGATCCGTCCTGAGAAATACTTCTCATTGAAGTGTTCTAAGAACTCAACCCAGGTAACTTGATCATTGGGCAAAATAGCTTCCACGGATCCCCACCAGACCCGGGCATCCTTCTCTAGTTGGTAGGTTCCTAGTAATACTTTTTCTTCGTCGGTGCATTGCATGACCCTAAAGGTTCTTTCTATTTCTTGCACCCAATTCTCCGCTTCGTTCGGGTCGGTAGACCCACTAAACTTTGGGGGATTCATCTTTTGAAATTTTCTATGCAAATCTCCGGCTCCATGTTGTGCCCCTCCTTGTGCAACTTATTGCAATGCCTGAGTCAAACCTTGGATGGTGCGCTGCATCTTGTTGACACAATGGAATGCTTTGATATCACGTGATGTAGATCTAGAGGGGGGGTGAATAGATCTTCCCCCTAAAATTATATAAACCTAAGCAACAAGTGCGGAATTAAATTTGCTTAAGCGGAACACTCAACACAAATATCAAGCCACAGAGACAGAAGAATTTTAAGGTGGTTCGATCTCCTCCAGAGATCTACGTCCACCCCACACTTAAATCAAGTGTGGCTTCACTGCTCATACACAGCTTCCAACCTGTTGATCCACAGCTTCGGGGAAAACTTTCCAAAAGACACTGAGCCTTATAGCTTACGCTATCAGAGGAATCCTCCTCTACCGCTGAGCCTAACAGCTTATGCCACAATCACTGACCCACAGCTTGCAATAACGAGAGTTCAAAAATGAAAAGAAAAATCGACGAGAAAAATAATGTAGCTCTCAATGTAGAGCAGGCTGGCAATGGTTATGAATCATATGCCAGGAACATCAGCAAATTACCCTTCTCTCACAGCTAAACAAATTCTCTCAAATTTTCTCAAAACTCTTCTTCTCTCACGATCAGCTGGCTCTCACTTTGCACTATCTTCTTTTTCTTCTCTTGAGATCTGATTTGCTCTGCTGAATCTCGCCCCCCTTCAATCTTTTATTTTTCTCACTCTTTTTCATCAGGCGATAACGCCTCTTTTATATATGTCAGGCAAAAGGACGTGTGGACGCCATGTTTCCTTCCTAAACACTTTTGCAAATCTGATCTCCATCTGTCCGCGTGTCAATATCACTTAGCTATGGCACTCCATGTGGCAGAAACACTGGCTCGCTTATTGCCTTGGATCACGTGCCAATCATAAGCTTCCTTGGAGTCACGTGCTAGCTTCCAGCCTTTCTGGGAACACATGCCTGCTTCAGTTCGAGCTCACGTGCTGCTTAGATCCTGTTAATTTGAAGAGAAACATTTCATCAAACATCTTGTAATCAGCCATATGTAATGTGCACAGACTTGAATATGACATAAACAGAATATGCACAGACCTCCTAGCGTCAAAACTAAAAATGTGCACAGACCTATGATGTGCGAGTGGGAAAGTGTGCACAGACCTATGATGTGCGAGTGGGAAAGTGTGCACAGACCTATGAGTCTATAGGCAAACTATGCACAGACCATTCTGTAGCATGTGAGAAGAAGTGCACTGACCTTGCATATACACAAGGCAAATGTGCACAGACCTATGTATGCGTATGTCATAAAATGCACCAATTCAGTTAAGTGTTAGACTAAAACATGCACAGACTAGGTATGCAAATGACAAACACTGCACCGACCTTTCACACGCATGAGATAAGGTGCATAGAAATGTTCTCTGCCATATGCAGAAGTGCACTGACCTTTACAATCCCTAGCGCAAATGTGCATCGACTTGTTCTAATGAAAACATGCACCTGCTTGATATACATACTGAAGTAGTATGCGCCGACCCTAGTAGGACTGAGGATATGCACCGGCTCAAATTCATCATTAACTCGAGCATGCACTTACTTTATGCTTGGACATGCATTGACAATGAATGGCACAAATAAGAACTTGCACTGACTTTATTCACACATGAACAAAAGGATGCATAGACCTTGTGTATGTTTCTAAAGAACATGCACAGACCTTTTCATGCCTTAAGACCAAAAGTGCACAGACGTTAGATTCACTTAGAGTGAATGTGCACGGACCTTGGTGTACACAGTGCAGTATGTGCACAGACTATATTATGCATATTTGAAAAACATGCACAGACTTATGATGCGTTGTATGCAAAATGCACAGACTTATGTTATCCAAATAACGCAGACCACTAAAGTATGCACCGATGCTATATGTTGAATCAACCAAATATGCACTAATGCTGTGTGCATTTATCTCAACATGCACATACCTTATACGCCTAGAAAAGATTATGCACAGACCTTGTTTATTACAAGGCAAGCCTGCACAAACCTACTATGACCATCTAATGATTCTGACCTAAATAACATTCATCAAAATTCACACTGCTACAAGGACAAAAGATGATATCAACATGGTCAACTCAACTATTGCCAATCACTCAAAACACAATCTAATAACAGCAGTTTCCACACTGCTAATCAGCTCCAGAGGAGGCCCAACATTCTCCCCCTTTTTGATGATGGCAACACCCAAAGTCATGGTATATTTTGATGAGTCAAGTTTAATCCAGTATGAGTCAGATGTCTCATAAGCATAGTGAAAAGAACACAACAGATGCCCCTCTTTCTCTCCCCTTGAAAACCAATGCATATATTGTTCTCTCCCCCTTTGCCATCAACAAACAAGGATTGAGGGAGGTAGGATTGACAAAGCAACTAGGAGAAAATTAATAGAGTGACACCCTGAACAATAGTTCATTAATAAAGCAATTTATGTCTCAAGGTCTTCAGAGAATAAGAATTAAGACTCTGCATTCATGATAGATTTTTGGTTTAAGAGTAATAAAAGGTAGAGTGAATACACTGTACTCTTTTAATAAGGTTGCAGAATTCGTTAATAGCAATAAACCAGAGACACATAAGCCATGAAAAACTTAGATGTATCTTACTCACTTCAAAACTAGTGAAAATCTTTGAGTGTGGCTAGAGTATGTATTGATGTTAAACAACTTGACACTCAATAAGACTTTGATAACAAGGGTTATAACAGACCTTTTTAGAGTTGATTCTTTTTGACTTATTGAATAGTTAGGTATAAATTATGCTTTTGACATTAGGGGTACACGTTGGTTAGACGCCAGTACTCCCAGTTACTAGGCACAAAGTACCAACACTATTTCTGATCAAAAATAGCAGTCATGATTTACACCTTTTTACATGAGGGTACACGTTTATCAGACGCCAGTACCCCCAGATACTCAGTGAAACCAATCCTACAGATTTGTCCATAAGAACAGAGGTGACATGAAGCACTTCATGACATGAGTTTTCTCTATTTCATTGATAGAGTACTCCGTTTCTCAGTGCATTCATTCATTGCTCTGCCATTTTACTTATACATTGCTTTTCTTTTGGCACATTCTTCTCTTCTTGCTGTCCTTTTTAATTCTTCAGAGTGTTTTGTTTAAAAACAATACACACTTCCAATTTCCTCAACTTAGATTACACTTTCTTATCAGTTTTCAGACACAAGCAAACTTTGTCTATCACAACATGAGACTGAGGTTGAGAGCTATTAAAAATATTCACATCCTTATATTTCGGAATACAATCCTGAAACTTTAAGGTTTATTAAGCTTAAACCATTGTTTCATTCATGAAGCAAACATGATTCTTATAATAGAGGATTTGAGATTTATGTTGCTTAATGTAAAGAACTTATTAACACACTGTCATCAATTCAGGATGGGAAGGAGATTGTGAAACACACAGACAGCTGTAGAGAGTAAAATGTTATTCAGGATAGATGATTTGAGAAGAGTCTGAGGTCCAAAGAGTTTTGAAATGGGATATTGACAGAAGACTGTTCAGAATTCAGATAGATGAAGATCAGAAAAACTTCCCCTGATAAAATAATATAGCATGGACATGCAATCTTGTTCTAAACAAAAGCTCCCCCTGTCTATATGCATGTTTATTCAGTATTAAGACACGGCTAACCACAAATCACTAGACCCAACATTTAAGAAATGCAGTGCAATGCATGTACTCTCTTGATTCATGGTACCTGGCGGAGGATAGTCCTCTACACATGGTATGGGCTTTAAGACAGACATAATCTTTCTTTCCACCACGTATCATTTTATATACTTCTGAAATCAAGATGACTCGACTATGACACAGATAAAACTATTGGCAAGCAAACATGAACCTTTCACAAGAAAGATCAGAACATTTATTCAAAGCATTTTCAATTTACAGGCACACATCTGAAATCTTATTCATAATAGATTTGATAGGCAGACACATATCAGATCACAATCCTTCCTCAGGAGTGAAAAAGAATTATTCATCATGCTGAAATTTACATAAACCTAGGTCTCTTCTTAGGAATTTAAATCTGTCATTACTCAGAGGTTTAGTAAAAATATCAGCAAGCTATTTTTTAGATTCTATGAAGTTCAGTTCAATTTCATTCTTGCTTACTTCATCTCTTAAAAAATAGTGTTTGATTTCTATGTACTTAGTTCTAGAGTGATGAACAGGATTTTTAGTCAATGCTATAGCACTAGTGTTATCACACAGAATTAGAATGCATCCCAATTCTATCTGATAATCAAGGAGTTGGTGTTTGATCCAGAGCACCTAGGCTGCACAATTTCTTGCTGCAACATATTCTGTCTCAGCAATACATAGAGCAACAGTATGTTGCTTCTTATAAGCCTAAGATACTAGACAACCACCAAAGAAATGGCAATATCCACTAGTACTTTTTCTATCTATCCGACACCCAGCATAATCAGCATCAGTGTAAGCTATAAGGTCTAGCTCACACCGAGCAGGATACCAGCGGCCTAGTTCTAGGGTGCCTGACAGATACCTAAAAATCCTCTTAACAGCACTAAAGTGTGACTCTTTAGGACTAGCCTAAAATCTAGCACATAAACACACAACAAATTGAATATCAGGCCTAGATGCAGTAAGGTAAAGAAGAGATCTGATCTTACCTCTGTACAGTTTGGTGTCAACCAATTTACCTTTTGGGTCATTATCAAGACTAATTGATGTACCCATTGGTGCTGTTATTTCCTTCAAATTTTCAAACTTGAATTTCTTCAACATGTTCTTGATGTACTTGGACTGAGTTATGAATGTTCCTTCCTTAGTTTCAGTTACCTGCAGTCCAAGGAACAATTTTAGCTCACCCATTGAACTCATCTCAAATTCCTGTGTCATTAGATTAGAAAATTCCTTACATAAAGTTATGTTAGTTGATCCAAAAACAATGTCATCCACATAAATTTACACAATGAGAATGTTTGGATGACATACCTTTGTGAATAAGGTTTGGTCAATTTCACCTCTTGTGAACTTCTTATCCGTGAGGAACTTACTGAGCCTGTCATACCAAGCTCTAGGGGCTTGTTTCAGTCCATATAGAGCTTTATTCAACTTATATACATGATTAGAAAAATCTATGCATTCAAAACCAGGAGGCTATCTTACAAAGACATCCTCGTTTATTTCCCCATTCAAAAATGTAGATTTCACATCCATCTGCTGAAGGGTGATTCCTAATGAGCATGCATATGCTAATAGGATTCTGCTAGCATCTAACCAAGCAACAGGGGCATATGACTCTTCGAAGTCAATACCATACTCCTGATTGTACCCCTGAACTACCAGTCTAGCCTTATTCCTAATGACATTACCCTTCTCATCTGTTTTATTCCTAAACACCCATTTTGTCCCAATGACAGTCCCATGATCAGGAGGTGGAACTAGGTTCCATACCTTGTTCCTGTCAAATTGATTTAATTCCTTGTGCATGGCAATTATCCAATGCACATCACTAAGAGCACTGTCAATATTTTTGGGTTCTATGTGTGACACTAATGCAAAGGAGTTTAATTCATTCTGAGCTCTGAGATAGGCTCTGGTTCTAGGGGGTTCAAGCAAATTACCAATTACATTATCTATGGGATGATTTTTAAGAGATCTGACATTGATAGTTTGATTACCTTGAACTTCATTTACCTCCCCCTGAGAACTAGGCTCCTCTGCATCACTTTCTTCAGACTGGTCTGCAGGATTTTCATTTTTCAGAATTTCTCCATTGTTCTATTCCCTGCACAAACCATTTTCAAGTTTAGTCATTGTTTCATCAAAGATCACATGTGGAGATTCTTCTACTATCTTAGAGTTTAAATTGTATACTCTATAGGCTCTAGATGTTTCTGAATATCTTAGAAAAATTCATGGATTACTTTTAGGTTCAAATTTATCAAGATCTCTTTTAGCATTAACATGCACAAAACACTTACAACTGAAGACCTTGAAATAAGCTAGTGAAGGCTTCTTACCCTTGAGAATTTCATAAGGAGTTTTCTGGGTGAATGACCTTACCATGGCTCTGTTGACAACATGGCATGCAGTGTTAACTGCCTCAGCCCAAAATTTCCTTGGTAGGTTACCTTCCACCAGTAGTGTTCGAGCCATCTCCACAAGGGTCTGATTCCTCCTCTCTACTATGCCGTTTTGTTCTGGAGTCCTTGGAGAAGAGAACCTATGAGTTATGCCATTATCCCTGCAGAATTCATAAAACTGTGAGTTATCAAACTCACCGCCATGATCGGATAATATATTCTGAATAGAATTGTTGTTATTCTGTTTTATTTTTAAATAGAACTCCCGAAATTCATCAAATGCTTCATTTTTGTGTGTGAGGAAAAACACCCAAGTAAACGTAGAGAAGTCATCAACTAGTACGAAACCATATCTTCTATGTGATAAACTGGCTGACCTTGTGGGTCCAAAGAGATCCATATGAATCAGTTCATATGGTTTAGAAGACAAGTTTTTTGTTCTAGACTTGAATGACTTCCTAGTCTGTTTGGGCTGAGTGCATGCCTTACATACAACATTATCAATTTTAAAAGAAATTTTAGGAAGTTCTCTAACCATTGAATGCTTATTCAGTTTATGTAGCACTGTATAGATGGCATGACCTAGTCTACAATGCCAAAGATAGGCTAGATCATCCTTTTTAGCAGTAAGACACAGGTTTGAATGTTCTACATCATCTAGGTCAACTAGGTAAATGTTATTGACTCTTTTACCAGAAAATTTAACATTGTCAGAATTAGCCTCATAAATGTTGCAACTAGTAGAGTCAAAAACTACCCTATGACCTTTACCACAAAACTGGCTAATACTTAACAGGTTATATGCAAGACCTTCTACTAGCATGACTTCATCAATACAGCAGGTAGAACACTTACCTACCTTACCTGATCCGACTATCTTACCCTTGGTGTTACATCCAAAGGTAACAAGACCTCCATTCTTTTCAACCAGCATACAAAATTTGGCCATGTCCCCCGTCATATGCCTGGAGCAGCCACTATCCAAGTACCACAGAGTTTGCTTTGCTGTCAGGCATACTTGCATCAAGGATCAAGTAGAAAAGTTTGGAACCCAAAAATGTTTGGGCCCCAAAACAACATAAGAGTCATCAAAGCATGATAGCAAACATTTGGGTATCCACATTTATTTTGGAATTGATTGCTTTGTGGATTTGTTTGTCTTACTTTTGTTGTTGCTATTTTTATAGTGATTAATTGTATGGAAAGCATTGGGTGAAGTATACCTTGAGTTGGTCCTCAGATGACCATAGGAATTATGCTTCCTTCGGTTCCATGTCCCAGATTGCCCAAACTAATTTCTAACCTGAGGTCTATACTTCGGAGTGGATTTTGAGTGGTATGTAGACCTTCTGAATTGATATGGCTGAGCATAATGATATGCATGATAAGTCTGAGCTCTGGGATGGTTTCTGGTAATCTCTGGTCTCTTGACTGTCCTAGGTCCATCTGGAATATGCATGGGAGTGGACTGTGTCTTCCAGCTATTTTTCTGTGGAGACCTATTAGACTTATCGTGGGGTTTTGAGGTTGCAGATGGTTGACCCCTAACCTGATATTTCCCCTGAGATGTAGACATATATGTGCGTGATTTGCTGGGCATCTCCATCTTCTGTTTATCCTTGTCCTGAGCACTGGACTTTTTCTGAGTAGCAACTTTCACAGAAGATTTGTCAACATTGTTTTCACTACACATTCTAATTAGAGGGGTGGTCTTTCCCTTTGCTGCTGTGAATGAAACAGTTTTGAGTTCGAAGCTTCTTTTAGCTGTGGGTTTAAAACCAAGACCCTCTCTTCTAAAATTCACTTTTGTTCCTAAAAGAGCATTTAAGTTTTTAGTACCTTGGGTCATGCTCTCAATGGTTTTCTGTTTGTCGTCATTTTCTTTTTCAAGATTTTCTATTGATTTCTTGAACTCAACATTGACACTCAACACAGCTTTATACGTTTTATTAACAATTTTCATATCATTTTCAGAACTTTGAAATTTCAGCTTTAAGTCATCGATTGTATTTTTAAGCATCCCACTCTCTTTCATAGCATCAATTAAAGCAGATTTCATCTCATCTATTTTAGCAGTAGATTGTTTTAAACAACTATTTTCTGTTTCAAGATATGAAACTCTATCTGACATGATAGTATCATTGACGAGTGAATTGACTTTTCTTTTTAACTGTCTGTTTTCTTTTCTAATATCATCAACCTTATCTATTAACTCACCATAAGCATTTTCCCAATCAATAAGAGTGTAATTTTTAAATGGAGATGTTACCTCATCATTTTCTTCTTCTCTATCGCAGTCCCTGGCCATCAAACATATTTAACTTCCTTCTCCTTCACTCTCCAAGGTGCAGCTGAGATTGCCCTCATCCTCATCGCTCCAGGTACTTATCATAGCTTTGCCTCTCATGTTTCTCTTCTTTCATTTTTCCTTCAGCTTCTGGAGCTCCGGACATTCTACCTTCTCGTGTCCAGCTTTCTTACAATGATAGCAAACAGTGGTGTCAGTCTTTTTGGCAGGATTAGTTTTATACCTTGTCTGTCATCTGTCACTATGCTGTCTTCTTCCAAAATTTCTTCCATCTTTTCTCAGAAACCTCTTGAATTGCCGAGTCAGCATAGTGAGCTGATCACCTTCAATCTCTGATCCTGAGGAGCTATGGTCACTGGATGACCCACTTTTATCGGAATTGGCCTTCAGTGCAATAGGTCTCTTCTTCTTCTTCAGCTCATCTATTTTTGGGAAGTTCATCTCATATGTCATGAGCGAACCGATCAACTCATCAACCTTGGTGGTCTTTAAGTCCTTGGACTCCTCAATAACGGTAGCTTTGGTGTGCCAGATCAGAGTTAGGGAACGCAGAATCTTCCTCACTAGCTCATAATCAGAGTAAGCTTTCCCAAGGTTCCTAAGTCCATTTGTGATAATCATGAGGCGAGCATACATCTCTGTAATAGTCTCATTCGGCCTCATCCTAAATGCCTCGTACTTAGAGACCAGCATGTTGGCTTTGGTCTCTCTCACTTGGGATGTCCCTTCGTATATGACTTCCAATTTATCCCACATCTCCTTAGCTGATGAACATGATGATACCCTGGAGAACTCCGTGGGATGAAGGGCACACTGGATTGCATTGATAGAACTCCAGTTAATTGTAGATCTGCGGATCTGCTCTCGTGTCCATAAATCTTCATCCTCAGATAATTCGAAGGGGCCTTTACTGACAACCTTCCAGAGTTCAAAATCTTTTGCCCTCAAGAAGACTTGCATATTGTTTATCCAGTATGCATAGTTTGAACCATCAAAGTACAGAGGCTTGGTTGTAGAGTGTCCCTTGGCTGTCATTCCTTTCGCATCCATGATAGCAAGTCTCTTCGGGATATTAAGTCATGCGGAAGAGTTAGGCTCTGATATCAATTATTGACACTATGGAATGCTTCGATATCACGTAATGTAGATCTAGAGGGGGCTGAATAGATCTTCCCCCTAAAATTATATAAACTTAAGCCACAAGTGCGGAATTAAATTTGCTTAAGCGAAACACACAACACAAATATCAAACCACAGAGACAGAAGAATTTTAAGGTGGTTCGATCTCCCCCAGAGATCTACATCCACCCCACACTTAAATCCAGTGTGGCTTCACAACTGATACACAGCTTCCAAATCGTTGATCTACAGCTTCGGGGAAAACTTCCCCAAACACACTGAGCCTTATAGCTTACGCTATCAGAGGAATCCTCCTCTATCGCTGAGCCTTACAGCTTATGCCACAATCGCTGACTCACAGCTTGCAATAACGAGAGTTCAAAATTGAAAAGAAAAATCGATAAGAAAAATAATGTAGCTCTCAATGTAGAGCAGACGGGCGATGGTTATGAATCATATGCCAGGAACATCAGCAAATTACCCTTCTCTCACAGCTAAACAAATTCTCTCAGATTTTCTCAGAACTCTTCTTCTCTCACGATCAGTTGGCTCTCACTTTGCACTCTCTTCTTTTTCTTCTCTTGAGATCTGATTTGCTCTGCTGAATCTCTCTCTCCTTCAATCTTTTATTTTTTTCACTCTTTTTCATTAGGCGATAATGCCTCTTTTATATATGTCAGGCAAAAGGACGTCTGGACACCATGTTTCCCGCCTAAACACTTTTGCAAATCTGATCTCCATCTGTCCATGTGTCAATATCGTTGAGCTATGGCACTCCACGTGGCAGAAACACTGGCTCGTTTATTGCCTTGGATCACGTGCCAATCATAAGCTTCCTTGGAGTCACGTGCCAGCTTCCAGCCTTTCTGGGAACACGTGCCTGCTTCAGTTCGACCTCACGTGCTGCTTAGATCCTGTTAATTTGAAGAGAGACATTTCATCAAAAATCTTGTAATCAGCCATATGTAATGTGCACAGACTTGAATATGACATAAATAGAATATGCACAGACCTCCTAGCGTCAAAACTAAAAATGTGCACAGACTATGATGTGCGAGTGGGAAAGTGTGCACACACCTATGCGTCTATAGGCAAACTATGCACAGACCATTATGTAGCATGTGAGAAGAAGTGCACTGACCTTGTATATACACAAGGCAAATGTGCACGGACCTATGTATGTGTATGTCATAAAATGCACCGATTCAGTTAAGTGTTAGACTAAAACCTGCACAAACTAGGTATGCAAATGACAAACACTGCACCGACCTTTCACAGGCATGAGATAAGGTGCACAGACATGTTCTCTGCCATATGCAGAAGTGCACTGACCTTTACAACACATAGCGCAAATGTGCATTGACTTGTTCTAATGAAAACATGCACCGACTTGATATACATACTAAAGTAGTATGCACCGACCCTAGTAGGACTGAGGATATGCACCGACTCAGATTCATCATTAACTCGAGCATACACTGACTTTATGCTTGGACATGCATTGACAGTGAATGGCATAAATAAGAACTTGCACTGACTTTATTCACACATGAACAAAAGGATGCACATACCTTGTGTATCTTTCTAAAGAACATGCACAGACCTTTTCATGCCATAAGACAAAAGTGCACAGACGTTAGATTCACTCAGAGTGAATGTGCACGGACCTTGGTGTACACAGTGCAATATGTGCACAGACTATATTATGCATATTTGAAAAACATGCACAGACTTATGATGCGTTGTATGCAAAATGCACAGACTTATGTTATGCAACTAACGCAGACCACTAAAGTATGCACCGATGCTATATGTTGAATCAACCAAATATGCACTGATGCTGTGTGCATTTATCTCAACATGCACAGACCTTATACGCCTAGAAAAGATTATGCATAGACCTTGTTTATCACAAGGCAAGTCAACACAGACCTACTATGACCATCTAATGATTCTGACCTAAATAACATTCATCAAATTCCACACTGCCACCAGGACAAAAGATGAAATCGACATTATCAACTCAACTGTTGCCAATCACTCAAAACACAATCTAATCACAGCAATTTCCACACTGCTAATCAGCTCCAGAGGAGGCCCAACACATCTCTCTCCATTGAGCTCGCTCGGCAGCCATTTTAGCCTACAACACAAGTTTTAAATTAATGACTATTCATATCGTGAGGCTAATCTATCGAGGATGGAACATATTTTATAGTTTAACTCATAGCTCTACCCAATTCTCACGGGGTTCCTATAGAATAACTGACAAGGAGAACTCAATCTAGGACTTGGACTTGATGACCTAGGGATTTAGAAAGCCTAGGCTCTGATATCACCTTTCTGTCACGCCCCGAACCAATAGCAGCGGAACGTGTTCGTTTGCTCGGAACGTGGCAGTTAAACAGTCGAGTCAATCCGAGCATAACCATAGACAAGATGTAATTGAACAAAATAGACTTTTCATTCCAAATATAAGTTTATAACAACTTGGACACAAATAAAAAGAAAGACTCAATAAAAGAAAATTACAATGAGATACTTGACTAGACTTAACATAACCCACAAGTTAGCCAGACTAGATGGTTCGTCTAGATGTCGGAGTACTCATCACTCTTGCCCTTGCACATCTTGTGTGGTCTCGTCATTGCTATGGTCATTACCTAGAAAATATTAAAAAAAGCAGGGTGAGCGAACGCTCAGTAGGACTTAATATCTCAAGCTCCAAGCTAGCTTTAAGTCAATTACAATTTAACATGCTCATGCAGGTCATGCATGGTATAGAAAATCGAAAACTATCATGGCACGTGATAAATTCAAGAACTATAAGAATAGACAAGATAAGAACGAACAGATTGATGAGAGAATATATCAAGAACTTTCATGGCGAGATAACATGTGCTTTCAATAAGTTAATTCAAGAACATTCATGATGAACTTTGAACAATATAGAAGTAGAGCAATCACTTCTACTAACACTGAGCAGGATTGGCCGATACACTAGGGATATCACAACAATATGACAACCCCAAATGGCTGTTTACAAGAACATTCACGATGGACATTAAGCAAGTATAGAAGTAGAACAATCACTTCTACTAGCACTATGTAGGATTGGCCAATGCACTAAGGGGAAATCACGACTATATGACCGCCCCTCATAGAAATGAGTCATAGACCAATTTAGCTATATTTGGTGAATGCCAGCACCCGATCATTCATGATACCGGTACACATTTGGACTTTGCCTCGCCCATGGGATCAGATCAGGACCCCTTATTTTTATAAACACTAGCATTAAAATGTCGTTTGTTTGGGACCCATAGCCTAGACTATATCTAGACCAATTCCACTTTAATGACCAAGAGTTCCAAGAATCAAGCATGTAGGAACATTAATGTAGATTTTATCAAGCATAGAGTTCAAGGATAGAACTTGTAGTAAGGATGATATATCAATAAACCATATAAAAACCATGATAATCTACAAATCTAGGTGATTGGGTACAACCAGCTCGGCTGCCTTGAGAGAATCCAAGACTAGCGTAGACTTACGGATGTCTTAATGAAGAAAGTACCAGTCCGAAGAAAGGAATATCCCGCAGAGGGTCCAATCATCATCAAGAGTTGAAGTGTGTAACGTGAAACCATCGTGAGATAGGGACTCTATCCACGGACTGGGATAAGAATGCCAACAGACCCGCGGTAAGGGTCAAAACTGGATAAAAACTGTGAGATAGTAAATCCGCGTTCATGCAAGTAGGTGTCAATTCATATCTTAATTTCTATTGAACTAATAATTTAGAAAATAATATCTCTTTAAAAGGACTGATACAATTTTTAGAACCAATCACATGGTAATCAAGGGAAATTTACAAGGATCACGACTATATATATATTGTAATTTTTACAAACTTTGATCATAAGATATGAATTTTCTTGGATTTAAACATGATATGTAGTTTTTAATTTAATCATGATGAACAGTAATATTTTTTAAATAAAAGAAAATTATCAGAATAAATATATCATAATTAAGAGAAAAATCTAAAGATTCTAAATATATATATATTATAATTTTATTTTACATAATTTTATAGATATGGATTTTTAAAGATAAAGATGTAAAAGATATTAATATGTTTTAGGTTATACATATATATATATATATATATATATATATATATATATATTAAACGTTTTAGCGACATGCGACTTGCCGTTAAAAGAATTCAACGACAACTCAGTTGTCGTCATTTAATCAATGAATAGTGTTATTTTAACAAATGAATTGATTAAGTCCAAATTTTTGAAAGATGAATAAGCAGACCCATAAAAAATGGATGCTACCCAGTGCCCAGGTTGTTTGGCCAATAGTGGGGCAAGAAATATTAAATGGTGATGTGGGCGGGGGTTTCCGAGGAATACAAATAACCTCTGGGTTTTTTCAGATTTGGAAATCTTTCTCCTGTTACATGAATCAAATGTTTCATTTCATCTGGGAAAAGCCATCCACTTTTTAAACTTCACGTTCTTGACATACACACGTTGGAATCATACAATCCATATACTGAAATGAAGGGCTCGAAAAACTCTACCTAACCTGATGCTCAAACATATTTTTGCTTGAGAGTAGGGCTATCTTGAGTTAGGAGGATCGGAAAAAGCAGGTACCAACCCCACTATCTCGGTCACTATCCCAATAATACGCTAGTAAAATTTCATGACCAAAGGACACTCCGACGCCCACTAACCGGCCATCAAAGCAAAAACAGGTAATTAGGGTGCTACAGTAAACACTGCAATTCGCCGTGTAACTATTGAAAATTTATTTATTTAAAAAGTTAATCATTAACCAGTTAACACACCATATAATCACGTGAAAATTTAGAGTAAATTCTGGGGATTCTAGTAGTGTGAAATTTATGATTTTTAGGTACATAATTTCATGGATAAAATTCTCTTAAAAATGAGGGTTATTATTAATTCATCACAGGAAATAGCGACATGGCTTCAGTCGTTCATTAATGTGAAAATAAGGACCCATCTCGCGGTCGCATTATTAATAAGCTGACAGAATGCTTGTCCCCTGTTCATGCAGAGATGGTAGAAGTAACTCATGCTTCGTGTAATAACCCAAGTAAACATTAACAAGAAAGATCATGAAGCAATCTACGTGCACTAATTAATTTAGCATGCCTTTAAATTCTTGTTTAGCTTGGGAGATTGCCTACCTCTCGTTGATGCTCTGATAGACAAATAGAAGAAGAAATAGCAGGATGAAGAGAAGAAGATGTTGCAGAAGAACAACTGCAGCAGTACACGGCAACGGCAGCAGAGGATGTAGAAGGAAGAAGAATGACGACAGCAACACAACAGCCTTGCCCTCATATGAAGAAGGATAGCACAGCAGCTGCAGCACGAACAGGAGGCAGAGAAATAATGCGAGCAGCAACAACGGTCGAGCTCATCAAGGGAGGTTTATTTTTAACGCTCCAGGGTTTAGAATCCTAATGGAACTGGGTTTCTTAAGTACTATTCCTACTTAATATTAAGCTCCCATATCCTTACGTTCCTTTCCCAATTTCGTAGCCGCCTGACGTGTTTGTCATCCAATCCCTAAAGTAACCATGCAAACCTTGTCGAAGACCATCCTGGGTTGGGTTGTGAGCAGTAATGACCCATGTCATAGATGGTGGGCTGGGAGGTTCAAATGGGTGTTATATGTGCATGGGTGAAAACCTATATATATATATATATATATATATATATATATATATATATATGTGTGTTTGTATGGGTAAAGATATATATAAATATAGGTTATTATAAACCATGTAGTTATTTAAAGGTTTTATTTTTATTATTCTTCTTTCTCTAAACCCACTTGTCATTTACTAAATGGCTTCTATCCGTTAATAGTTTTGTATAAATATATATACATGTGTATATGTATAAGGCCCATTGGCCTTAAACTAAGCCCATTTCTTATTGGGTTGTATTAAGCTTATAGTTAAGATAGATCGTCACAAGAGAAGTGTCGACCTCAATCTCTCAGAAGTGTCGACCACTCTATTGCAACCAGCACTCTGGAGTGGTCAAGATTGCCCAAATTACAATATTACCCTTCTGAGCTCTCCCGCCATCGTTGCTGCTCTCGGTATCCAGCCCTTCCACCAGCCAGCCATGGTCGGTGTGGTGGGGGTATCTTCCTCCACAGAAGCAACAAAAGGAGTTCCTCCTCCTCCCGTTTCATTGACACTGTCTGGCTCTCGGCGTTCTTTTGCTCAAGTTCTAGTTGAATCCCAGCAGAAGACCAAGATTGCCATCCCGATCAAGAAGCCAAGCTATACGGACCTTGGGGAGCCGGCTGTTTTTTTCTCCAAGGCAGATCTACAGGCCTCATTGCTTCCTCTATCATTTTCCATTGCTGCTAAATGTTCATATGGGCGGCCTGCTTTCCCTGATATTAAGAATTGCTTGTCGCAGCGTCTGGGTTTGTCCTCTGATTTTATCATCAGTAGGCTCAACCCGAGGCATTTGCTTTTGAGATTTGATTGTGAAGCCGATTTTATGAAGTTGTTACTGCAGAAGAATCTATATATCAGGGGTTTCCCGTTTCGTTTCTTTCGCTGGACGGCTGATTTTGATTTTGATGCAGACCCCCACACAGCTCCAGTCTGGATAGGCTTTTTTCGCTGCCGGTGAACCTTTATCATGAAGACTGCATGAGATCAATTGCTGCTAACTTCGGTACTATTCTCAGAATCCATGAAAGGACTTTGGTAATGTCCGACACTTCAGAAGCTTTGGCCTGTGTTGAATTAGATTTGTCAGCCACACGTAAAGATCGACTGTGGATTGATCTGGATGGTAAGGGGTATTGGCAGTATGTCAATTATCACCGAGTTCCCTCATTGTGCTCTTTCTGTCACAAGCTTGGCCATTTGGAGACTGATTGTAAGAAGAAGCTTGGCAAGGCAACTCGCCCCTCTATTATCCCTGTTTTAGCACCAGAAGGTAGGCTTCCTAGACAAGTGTTTAGGCCTCGTTCAGCAGGCCCCCAAGCTGCTTGTAATAATGTCCCACAAGGTAATATTTTCGCAGCTCTGCAACAGGTTACTGAAACATTGGATCAAGGAATGGATAAGCTTAGCTGTCAAGATGGTACCATGGGTGATTTGGCTAAAGGTGCGAAGGACCTAATTATCGAATCTGGTGTGGAGTCAGAACAGGTTTTTTCTAAATTTCTTCAACCAGATTTAGAAAGATTAGAAGAGGATTGCACTCATTTGGCTAAAGGTCAGGAGCTCTCTTCAAGCCAAAATCAGCTCCCCTCCTTGGACTCGGATTGTCAATTGGTCCAAGACACTGTTCAGAGTGATTCACAACTAGAAAAGTTGTTACCAAGTTTTTCTTATAATGTTGATGAAACTATGAACTCCAAGTTGCAAGGGCCAGTGATAGAATTAAAAGAAATTGTTGAAGACTATACTCAGTTGGTTAATGGTCGGGAGCTCCCCTCCCTGGACTCGGACTGTCAATTTGTTACTGCTAATCTATCGAATAATCTAGTTTTTGGCAAGATGTGTTCTTCTAATGTTGATGAAGCCTTGTATCCCCAGCTGCAAGGGCCAGAGTCAGGTCCTGGCAAAGAATTGAGTCAGGGTCGTCAAGATAAAGCTATAGAGAAGAGTTCTAAAGTTGAAGCAGTCCAAAGCAATTCAAGTGCTCTAATGGAAGTTCTCCAGTGGGCTGGTAAAAATGTTGCTGATTTGGCTGATCAAGATAATGTCATCATGAAACTTCCTATGCAGGAAAGAAAAGTTGGAAGGGGAAGGAATGTAATTGGTGGGGTAATAACTATATCTCGAGCTAGGTCGGAAGAAACTAAGGCTCAATAATTTTTATGATGCTCCCAATTCTGATTTGGAATATTAGCGGTGTAGGGAACAATGGCTCCCGAAGATGTCTTCGGCATTTAGTTCAAACTAATAAGGTCAACATGGTAGTAATATGTGAACCTATGTTGTCCTTCGGTAAAGCTGCTCAGCTCAGTAGGTTTCTCAAGATGGAAAGATTTGTAGGCAATAATCTGAGTGATTCCAAAATTTGGGTCCTCTGGAAAGCTAACTATATTTTGGAGGTTGTTCAATCTTCCTATCAATACATCACCCTTGGTCTGAAGTCAGGAAATGAGTTTTCTTCTTTTTACTCTTTCGTTTATGCTGTCTGTGATCCTCTTATAAGGCAAGGTTTGTTTGGTGATCTTATAAATTTTGCTTCAACTGTGGTTGTTCCTTGGTTAGTGGGAGGGGACTTTAACTGTGTTATGCGATCCTCTGAAAAGATTGGTGGTAATTGTCCATCTTTAGCTACTATGGCAGACTTTAATGGTTTTCTGTGTTCTGCTGGCCTCATGGATGCGGGTTTTACTGGTCCAGCTATGACTTGGTCAAATAACAGAGATGAGCAGGCCAATATTCGAGCTAGATTGGATCGGACTCTTTTCAATAATCATTATCAGTCTGCTCAGCCTCAGCTTGTGGTCAAGCATTTACCTAGAGGTCCCTCGGATCATGCTCCTCTCTTATTGTCAATGAGTAAACATTCATTTGGCCCTGCAAGATTTGTTTTTCAGAAGATGTGGTGTTCCCATCAATCTTTTCTGCAGGGTGTTTCTGATGTCTGGCAGCAGACACAGTCTGATCATCCAAGTGCCTTAGTGAGGCTAACAGTCAAGCTAAAGGCTGTTAGACTTTACCTTCGGAAATGGAATAAGGAAGTATTTGGTGATGTCTTCCAAAATGTTAAATTGGCTGAAGCTGAGATTGAGTACAAACAGGCAGTTTATGACTCTGATCCTTCCCAAAGGAATAAGGAAAACCTCAATGCAGCCAGTGCTGGGTTACGTCAAGCTCTTCTTAGGGAGGAGGTATTTTGGAATCAAAAAGCTCGGACTGACTGGATTGAGAATGGGGACAGAAATACATCTTTTTACCATGCTGTGGCTCTCTGTAATCGGCGCAGGAGTTTCATTAGCAGATTAAGAATTGGTGATCCTGAGGTATGGTGTACTGAACAGGAAGTCCTAAGTAAATAAGCTGTAACTTTCTTCAATAAACTTTTTTCCTCAGAGCAGCACTCTGTAGACCATACTTTACTGGACTGCATTCCTCAAAAAATTACAGATGATCAGAATTCAATTCTCTATTCTGTCCCAAATGGGGAGGAGGTCAGAAAGGCAGTTTGGTCTCTTAAAGGTACAAGCTCTCCTGGGCCTGATGGTTTCTCAGGTGCCTTTTACACATCCACTTGGATATTATTGGTTCAGATATCATAGAAGCTGTCCAATCCTTTTTTGCTGGTTTTCCTTTGCCTCGCAGTATTTCCTCATCTCTCATTGCATTAGTTCCCAAGGTACCAGAGCCAAGGTCTTTTAATGATTTTCGGTCGATAAGTTTGTGCAACTTCTCATACAAAATAATCTCTCGCATCATCACTGAGCGTCTGGCTCCTCTTCTGCCTGGCATTATTTCTGAGGAACAGGGGGCATTTATAAAATGTAGAAATATTCTGGATAATGTTGCTCTTGCCAGACAAATGATGATGGACATTAATAGGAAGGTAAGAGGACATAATGCCATTTTCAAATTAGATATGGCAAAAGCATATGATAGAATGGAATGGGATTTTATATTTGCAGTTCTGAGGAAATTTGGCTACAACTCCCGTTTCACGTCCTTAATTGGTATGCTTCTTTCAAACTGCTGGTTTTCTGTGAATTTCAATGGCTCTATGACTGGTTTCTTCAAATCTAGCAGAGGGATTAGGCAAGGAGACCCCCTAGCTCCATATCTCTTTATTATTGCCTCTGAAGTGCTCAGTAGGGGACTCTCCAAAATGTTTATAACAGGGGTGCTGCGGGGATACAGTGGGCCTAGACATTCTATACAGGTTTCTCACTTATTATATGCGGATGACACTCTTGTCTTCCTCAATGCCAGTAAGCAGAACATAAGAATCTTTCTGAATTTTATAGAGAGGTATCAGTCAAGTTCTGGGCAGATGGTTAACTCTGGAAAAAGCAGTTTCACTTTACCTTCCAAAGTCTCTTCTTCTTTGAGGCAATCAATACAAGCTTTGACTGGCTATAAGATTATGACTGAAGAATTTTGCTACCTTGGTATTCCTGTTAAAAAAGGGAGATATAAATGTTCTGACTTTAAATATCTTATTGACAAAATACAATTGAGGCTTGCAGGCTGGCAATCTAAATTCTTATCCCAGGCAGGGAGACTTGTTTTGATTAATGCAGTGCTCCGAAGTATGCCAATATATTTGGCCTCTGCTTGTTTCATTCCGAAAACGGTCTTATATGCAATAGATAGACTTTGTGCCAATTTTTTTTGGCAGGGTGCAGAAGGTGAGAGAAAACGGCATTGGGTGGCATGGAAGGCTATCCAAAAACCATGGGCTGAGGGGGGTCTTGGTATCAGAGAATTATATTGGGTCCAGATTGCACTGGTTGCCAAAGTAATATGGAATGTCCTTCATGGTTCATCCTTATGGTCTAAGTATGCCAGGCAAAGATTTATCAAAACTCACTTTTCAGAATGCAAAAAGCCCTTTCCTGCTGGTATTCCTTCAATTGCATTCCACCAAGTGAAAAGTCTCATAATTAGTCATTCCCGGTGGTTCTTAGGGAATGGGGCTGACATTGATTTCTTTAGAGACAATTGGACTGCAAATGGGCCACTCTTCCACATGGTTTCAGCCTTAGAGTCCACTAGCCAGCAAGCCATTCCTATAGCTTCAGTAAGAGAGGTATTATTGGATCCTCAATATGAAACATGGATGCAGTATTGTCCAGACCACCAATATTTCAGAGCTCAGCTCAGCAGTGCTGCAGATGTTTGGGTTTGGACTGGCACAGTCAAGGGGGAATTCTCGGTTAAGTCTGCATATGATCTTCTCCGAATTAGTGGCAATTACAGGCGGCCTTGGACCAATCTGTGGCATTCTTCCATAAATCCCAGGGCAGCTTCTTTTGTCTGGAGGTTATTACATAGAGCAGTGTCAGTGGATAGTAGAGTGGCTGACTGTGGCATCCCTCTTGTCTCCAAATGCAGTTGCTGTCTAGTTCCAGATCAGGAGGACTTGAACCATCTCTTCATCTCTGGTGAGTTAGGAACAGAGCTTTGGGTGTGGATCCATCCTTTGATAAGTGAGAAGGTTTTTCTAAGTGATCAAATTACCATCCGATGTTGGAATTTTCTAACAGCCACATATATGAAATCAGCCTTTAGCTTCATTGGTATACATGTTGTTATCCTTATGTTGTGGGGTATATGGAAGCACCGTTGTGCTATCAGATTTGAAAATGAATCTTCTCCCAAGAATGATATCAAAAGAAGCATTATTTCTTTCATTTCTCATGTTTTGGATAAGATGAGTTTTCACATTCCTTTGTCTTCAGCCCATGTTAGCAGATTAGCTAGTTATCAGTTTTTTCCCCGGGTGAAGGTTAAACAGCCAATCTTGGTGACCCGTAGCTTGGCTCTGGACAGGCTAACCCTACATGTTGATGGGGCTTCTAAAGGTAATCCAGGATTGTGTGGTGGAGGAGGATGCATCTGGGATACTAAAGGAAATTTGCTAATTGGTTTTTCTTTCCACTATGGCTATGGCAGTAGTTTCTTTGCAGAAGCAAGGGCACTACATGATGGGCTATCTATAGTAAAACAGGGTGGATTAATAATAGCATCAGTGTTTACTGATTGTTCACTGCTTGTTGATGCAGTTCACAAAGTAGTGGCGCCCAATTGGATGGTTTTGCCTTGGTGGAGGAGAATCTTGGAATTTTTTAGAGATTGTGGTTGTGTTGTTCAGCATGTGTATAGGGAAGGCAATCAAGTAGCTGATGCCTTAGCATCATATGCTTGTGACACCCAGATAAATACCATTTTCACTCATTCTAGTGACCTCCCGACTTTGGCTAGGGGGGCACTCAAGATGGACAAAATAGGTCTGCCCACACTGCGTAATTGTATATAGCCATGTGGGCTCTTTTTTTCTAGTTTTCTTTTCTTTTACTTTTTGATAGTCTATACAGGGGTGTACCCCAATGCTATTACTTGGGCTTTTAAGCCCTTGATTGTTCAAACAGGGGTATGCCCCGAAGCAATTGTATTTCTCTCATCCAGTCAATAATATAAGGTCCATTGGATCTATCTGGGGGAGCGAGAACATTCTTCCCTTCTGGGGACGGGTGCGCTCGACCAGAATGTGATTCTGTTGGTTGGTTTTTTTGATAAAAAAAATATATATATTAAGCTTATATTGTAGATGGGTCATGATGTTTTCCACGGTCTTAACCGATTGCGAGTTTGCTTAAGGTATATAAGGATCTTATCCCTCACATTTTCATTTACTCTAATAATTACGTTTTTAGTCATTGCCCTGGGTATCACAGTCGGGTTTGATCCTATGAAAATCTTTATATGTATGTGTACGTATTTATTCTTGAATTATAATTTTAATTTGAAACCAAAAAAGATAAATGTTACACTAATTCCTATTTCTCAATTTATTTACTTATACTTTTATTAACGTTTAGCTAATTATCAGTTTTCTTTTATTGAAATTTAATTTCCATGATGAATATGTATAGTTATCTTTTATTTATTTTATATTTAAATTTCCGGGGCGCTACATTTACGGAGCATAAATCTTCTTTTCCCCACATCCGGAACACATTAAAACACACCCACACAGGTTCAATCGACTTAAATCGGGCCTAAGTCAACTTAAACCCGCAAATAGAACTAGACTGGGTTTTGGCAGACAGGCTAACTCGAGTTGAGCAGGCCTTAAGTCGACCTAAACCTGTAAACAAAACTGGACTGGTTTCTGGCAGACATGCTAACTCGAGTTGAGCAGGCCTTAAGTCGACCTAACTGGCAGACAGAAGGTAATGCAGTTCTGTCCAGAAAACAACCCTATCCTGCACATCTCTGCCAATGGCCGAGTACCCAAAAATCAAACCGAACTTCATGAAAGTAGAAACAACGTATCTCACACTCAAATCATGCATATTTTGCACTTGAACCCATACATATTTCACACTCAAACCAACAATCCAGATTTCAGAAAAACCATACTATCCCACACCCTAACGGTAATCGTTCGAGTCCCCAGAAATCAAACCGAGTTCCATCAAAGGAGAAACAACATATTTCGCATTCCACCATGGTTCAGAACCCAATTTCAAGATGTTAGAACATGCACAAAAGGGAAGATTGAGATTCAGATCTTGCCTCATAGTAGGTGAAACAAGGATTTAGACAAACCCCTCCGCCTCTGACAAGAGACGGGAAGATGAAGACCTCCTCGAGAACCACAATCAAGCAGCAACCTAGATGACCGAGGAGATCACCCAAGAGCAGGAATAATCTCTCCTCCCTCTACTACGTCCCTTGGCTCCTTATTGGGCTTCCAAAACCGCACCTTGCACACCCAGAACACCAAATGCTAGCGAGAGGAAAAAGAGAAACAAAACTCCCATGAAAGGGGCTGGGGTTCCCCAAAAACCTCTGGCGGTTACAAGGATTAAGGAAGGGATAAAGATCCCTTTAATGGCTCAAGAAAATGCACGGTTACCAGGGAGTGAAATAAGGAAAGAAAACTCACGTTCAGAATGTAAGAAACGGCTACCGTAAGAACCAGGACAGTATTCATCCACCCTTTTGAAAAATCAAAACTAATAATATAAAAAGGATTTACAAAAACTTATTGTTACCCATTTTTCACCACCATTTATTTTATCATGGAAAAATATAAAATAATTAAAAACGCATGAAATGGAAATTGCCCCCAAATGAATAGTAACATGCTCCTCTTGTTATACATATAGCTATTTACATGGGCTCCTTCTAAGAAAAGGATGAAATGCATATTCTTACTCTTGACCTCAACTAAATTAATGTATGCACACACAACATATGAATGAAATAAATTAAATCACATAATTTTAATTACTCAAAGTTTTGTTTATAATCAGGAGCAATTTGTCTACTACTTTATTATTAAGTTTAATTCAACCAAAATACTAGTCAATCATTTTATTAACTTAACTAAGTAATATTTCAAGCACTTAACCAAAATATCGACATAAAATATTCTTTATGAATGATGATAAAATTCCCAGGTACTACACCCTCTCCCCCTTAAAAGAAACTTCGTCCCGAAGTTTAAAGTGAAGCACATACCGAAAAGATGGGGATATTTCTTCTTCATCTCCTCTTCGAGCTCCCACGAAGCCTCCTCATGAGAAACATTCCTCCAGAGGACCTTCATCAATGGAATAGATTTTGATCTGAGGACTTGCTCCTTGCGATCCAAAATCTTGACTGGTTGCTCCTCGAATGACTGATCCAGTTGGAACTCCAAACCTTCATAGCTGATAATGTGTGACGGATCATGGACATATTTACAAAGCATGGGTACGTGAAACACCAGATGATTGGCCACCATGGATGGAGGTAAAGCCAACCGATATGCCACGTTCCCTACCTTGTCCAAAATCTCAAAAGGTCCAATTAATCTTGGTTGCAACTTCCCTCGCTTGCCAAACCTCGATACTCCCTTAATTAGTGATACCTTGAGGAAAACATGCTCACCTACTACAAAGTCCAGATCCTTCCTTTTGATATCTGCATAGCTCTTCTACCGATCTTGGGATGCTTTCAATATTTGCCAGATTAGTTGAACCTTCTCAGATGTTCCTTGCACCACTTCGGGCCCGATCAACTACCTATCACCAACCTCTTCCCAGCATAGAGGAGATCTGTACGGTCTACCATACAAAGTCTGTACGGTCTACCATACAATGTCTCAAATGGAGCCATGCCTATACTTGCATGATAACTATTATGGTCGGCAAATTCTACCAACGGTAGATGTCGCTCCCAATCTCCTCTCCAATTAAGAATACAGGCTCTCAACATATCCTCCAAAGTGCGAATAGTCCTTTCGGACTGACCATCTGTCTGGGGGTGATATGTCGAACTAAGGTTCAACTGGGACCTAAAAGCATTCTATAATCCTTGCCAAAGTCTCGACATGAAGCGAGGATCTTGATCTGAGATAATGGACTTCAGAACTCCAAGCAATCTGATGATGTTCTCAATATAGAGACATGACAAGCTCTCCACTGATTGCTTCTTCTTCATGGCTAGAAAATGTGTAGTCTTCGAGAACCGATCCATAATCACCCAAATGGAATCATTGCCCTTCGATGATCGGGGCAAGTCTGTAACAAAGTCCATGGTGATATCCTCCCATTTCCATTGTGGTATCTCGATCCTTCGCATCAACCCAGACGATCTTTGGTTTTCAGCCTTAACCTGCTGGCAAACCAAACATTTGGACACAAATTCTGCTACATCCTTCTTCATACCCGGCCACCAAAAGGACCGTTTCAAATCTTGATACATCTTGTTACTACCAGGATGAATGGAGAACTTCGATCTATGAGCTTCCTCCATAACTTCATTCTTCAATTCAACCAGATCGGGCACGCAAATTCTATGTTGAAATCTGACCACACCATCTTCATCTCGAGCAATTCCAACCTTACCAATCATACCTTGTAACTGAGGGTCATCCCGCTGAGTTTCTATTACTCGATCCATAACTTTTGACCTAAGGCATAGCTGAGCAACGAACGCCTGGCAAAGTTGAGGCTCAATCGATGTCATGGAACACACAGCATCCTCAAACATCTTCCAATCTTGCTGCATCAAAGTCCTCTTCCGACTAAGGGCATCCGCCACTACATTAGTCTTTCCAAGATGATATTGCAGCTCAAAATCATAGTCCTTCAAAAATTTGGCCCATCGTCTATGGCGCAAATTCAGCTCCTTCTGAGAAAATAAATATTTAAGACTCTTGTGGTCCGTGAAGACTTCAAACTTGACTCCGTACAAGTAATGTCTCCAAATCTTCAATGCATGGACCACAGCGACCAACTCCAAGTCATGCATAGCGTACTTCTTCTCGTGCTCCTTCAGTTGCCTAGAGGCATATGCGACTAGCCTACCATTCTACATCAGAACACAACCGATCTCGATCCTTAAAGCATCAATGTAGAGAGTGAACATGTCGATGCTATTGGGTAGGACCAAGAGTGGTGCTGACGTTAGCCGATCCTTCAATTCTTAGAAATTTTTCCCACATTCCTCAGACCATATGAACTTCTTTCCTTTCTTTATTAGCCTCGTCAAAGGCGTTGTAATAGAAGTAAAACCCTTAATGAACTTCCTGTAGTAACCGGCCAAATCGAGAAAACTCTGAATTTCAGTGGGAGATTTCGGAGCCTCCCATTCTAATACAGCTTGAACCTTGGCAGGGTCAATAGCCACGCCACTTCCTGATTTCACATGGCCAAGAAAATGAACCTCCTTCATCCAGAAATCACACTTGCTGAAATTCGCATAAAGCTTGTGTGCCCGAAGAACCTCCAAAACAGTCCTCAAATGTTCCTTATGAGACGCTTCATCTGGGGAATATATCAAAACATCATCTATGAACACAACCACAAAGCTATCCAAATAAGGCTTAAACACCCAATTCATTAGGTCCATAAATGCTGAAGGGGCATTCGTTACACCAAAGGGTAGAACCAGGAATTCGTAATGCCCATATCTAGTTTGGAAAGTTGTCTTGGAAATATCCTCCTCATTGATCCAGAGCTGATGGTAAACCGATCTTAAATCAATTTTTGAGAACACTCAAGCACCTTGCAATTGGTCGAAGAGATCATCAATATGGGGCAAAGGATAACAGTTCTTGACAGTCACCTAATTAATCTTCTGGTAATTAATACAGTGGTGAAGCGATCCGTCCTTCTTCTTCACGAACAAGATTGGGGCTCCCCAAGGTGAGACACTCGGTCGAATGAAGCCCTTGTCTATTAGTTCTTGCAACTGCTTCCTCAGTTCTGCCATTTCTACAGGTGCCATTCGATACGGGGCCTTGGATATCAGCATTGTACTGGGCACAAGGTCAATAGAAAACTCAATCTCTCAGGCTGTCGACAACCCCTGTAGATCCTCCGGAAAGACATCGGGAAAATCTCAAACCACTTCAATCTCCTCTAGCAATGGGGCCTGAGAAACCTCAGCTGAGGCTACCACCCAAGCAAGAAAAGCACTACCACCCTTACATAATAACCGAGCTGCCTTCATGGCCGAGACTACAAACTTCCCCGATCCAATCTGAGGCAAAGGATGGAAAAACTCCTTCTCGCCAGGGATGCAAAAAACCACTCACTTCTTCCGGCAATCAATGAGAACATAATACCTCTCTAGCCAATCCAACCCAAGAATAACATCATAATCTTTCATCTTTAATAGATAGAAGTGTCCAGCTAGCTCTTTTCCTCCGATAACCACTGGCAAGGAAGGATAGTTCCTTTCAGTGGACATAACACCAGCGGGCGTGTGCACTAAGAGAGGGATGGAGAGGGGGATTTCTGTAGCCCATCTAAGAGCAGCCAAACTAGGTCCATCAGGACCACACGAGGCTTAGCTCATCCCAAGTGACAACCCCATAGGGCCCACTTAGGCTAAAAAGCCCAATAAGATTACTCGGGATCTCATCCTTCCTCGGCGGCCCTTAGGCTCGAAAGGCCCGAGCGTTGGTCAGAACGGAGGAAGACCCATTCTCGAGTTATCCCCTCACCGGGATAGAGGCAAGCGCTCAGCGCCCACTCCGACCTATGTTCATCCGAGCTATGCCTATCGCCCGGACAGGGCTGGCACCTTTTATGCTCAGACCGACCGATGATTGCTTATCCACGGTACCGTTGAGTGCCCTTTATGAGCAGGAGTTTATGAGGATAAGAGACCCATGATCCCTCAAGGCTATGAAGATCCCACGATGAGGACGTAAAGATCCCACGATGAGGACGTAACTCCCGCCTGAAACTCCTCAGCTTACGGGACTCATAAGGTGAGCACACTATATAAACCTGAGACTCCCTCCAGTGAAAGGTAAGGGAAATACACGCCTAAAATCCCTTGAGATGAAGGGGCGTGATCTCGCGCGGCTCCTGAGCTGGGTAGATGATCACCGAACAGTGAACTATAGAGAAAGGGAAACGGATCATGGGGCCCAGGGGAGGTTCCCTGGGGAAAACCCTCCGATGCTTAAGTTAGTAGAGCAATGGTGGAAGATAGGGAGGGAGGTAGAAAGAGGTGCATGAGATCCCCCTACACCAAGGTGGTGAAGTGGTTTCTACTCAGGGGATTTTAGGCGTGTATTGCCCTTACCTTTCACTAGAGGGAGTCCCAGGTTTATATAGTGTGCTCACCTTAAGAGTCCCGTAAGCTGAGGAGTTTCAAGCGGGAGTTACGTCCTCATCATGCGATCTTTACGTTCTCATCATGGGATCTTCATAGCCTTGAGGGATCATGGGTCTCTTATCCTCATAAACTCCTGCTCATAAAGGGCTCTCAACGGCAGCGTGGATAAGCAATCGTCGGTCGGTCCGAGCATAAAAGGTGCAAACCCTGTCCGGGCGATAGGCATAGCTCGGATGAAGATAGGTCGGAGTGGGCGCTGAGCGCTTGCCTCTATCCCGATGAGGGGATAACTCGGGCATGGGTCTTCCTCCGTTCTGACCGAGGCTCGGGCCTTCCTAGCCTAAGGGCCGTCGAGGAAGGATGAGATCCCGAGTAATCTTATTGGGCTTTTTAGCCAAAGTGGGCCATATGGGGCTGTCACTTGGATGAGCTGAGCCTCGTTTGGTCCTGATGGACCTAGTTTGGCTGCTCTTAGATGGGCTATAGAAATCCCCCTCTCCACTTGTCTCCCTCCTACTCCCGAGCTTTAGTAAGCTCGGAAGAGTAGCTGTTCGGGTTTTAGACTAGTGTGGCTCAGGTGTGTGGAGATCTGGCGGTGTTAGGAAGCCACGTGCCATGGTCACCTGGGCCCGTAATAATGATGATCCTGACGGATTTGAACTGAAGGGGCCCCCTTTTCTCGGAGGTCGGAACGGCGCGCCGCCTCTCGCGTGGGGATATAGGCGTTGGGCGCTTGCTGTCATTCCAGACTTCCTCCGTCTTTAGGGTTTTGGCTCTCCTCCATTCTTGCTTTTGGGCTCTTCGATACACCGTGAGGACACGATGGAAGAGCAGAGGCTTGCAGCGGCGTTCTTGGAGTTAGCGGAGATAACCGCGGAGGCAGTCCGGTGGCTTCCTCTTCCCCCGGAATCTTCGGGGTCCCGAGATCGCCTTTCCTCAAACTCTTCTCCGGATTTCATGGCGGACCAACGTTCGGATGCTGAGGAGTGGGAGGATGAGCCAGTGGTGAAGGCGCCGGTTCCAAACTGCAGTGAACTGGGGGAGGCGGATGTGAGAAGGCTGGAGCACCAGTATCGCCTGCCCCACAAGTTCCGCTTTGTCACGGCTTCTCCACATGAGACGAGCCTGGACTCTCTTACAGGCCACATCTGTACTTTCCTTCTGTCGTGGAAGGGTGGGTTCCACCTTCCCTTCGAACCTTTAGTTCTTCAGCTTCTCAATTTTTTCCTGTTGGCGCCCATTCAGTTGGTAGCCAATTCCTATCTTCTTCTTTCCGCCTTCCGCATTCTCTACCGCCAGTGTGGAGTTCCTCCTTCCTTGGACCTCTTTCACTATTTCTTCGAGTTGAAAGCACATCCTTCGGCCGGGAAGGGTTTCTATTTCATCCAGGCCAGGCAGAATAGGAGCTGTATCTCCTTGGCTGCGAAGGATTCTTCGCATAAGGGGTGGAAAACTCAATTCTTCTGGGTGGGGATTGGTTCAGTGGAGGAAACCTGGAGGTGTCTAGTAATCCCCAATTTCCACCCGAATATCTCTCCCAGGTAGGATGAGTTCCCTCCACATGTGGAGAAATATGCGGCTATCTTGCTGAAGCACCGCCAATCCACAAAAGAGCTGGTTACTCCAGAGAATATCGAGCGGTGTCTTCTTACACGGCTGCGTCCGTCGGGCTCAGGTGCCACAAACTAGGTTCTCTTTTGGATGTTGGGATCATTTTTCTTTTCCTAAATATCTCTTCCTATTCGTGCAGACACCAGGCGGCAGGCTTTGGAGGAGGCCACAGAGGTGATCGAGCTTGGCGATGACTCGGCTGCTGATGAATCGGCTACTCCCACGGGTCGCTCTCGAACCAGAGATAAGGGCAAGAGGGCGGCCCAGGGCGAATCCTCCAGGCCGCGGGGGTCCAAGCGCAAGGACCATGTGGAAGGCATGATCCGGGCCGCCGCGAAGGCCAGGAAGCGGGCCAAGAAGGCCGGGGTCGTACCCACAGTCGAAGGCGACCTTGCAGCGGCTCGCCCCTCTGCCGAGCATGATGGGGCCGACCCTACCGGGCGAGCTCTCCCACCCGCCAAGCAAGAGGGGGCCGAGGAGGTTGGGGCTGCTCCTGCGGGCGGTGACGATGCGGGCCCGGCTCTTCCTTCGGTCGGAGCCGAGGGGGCCGGGGCTGCTCCTGCGGGCGGCGACGATGCGGGCCCGGCTCTTCCTTCGGCCAGAGCCAAGGGGGCCGGGGCTGCTCCTGCGACTGGCAACGGTGCTGGCCCAGCTCTCCCCTTGGTAGGAGCCGAGGGGGCCATGGATGAGGTGGGGGATGCTGGGGACGTGGCCGAGGCTGGCGCTTCAGGTGGTGGTGCAGGTGCAGAGCCGGTCTAGGTTGGGGGGCCGCAAGAAAATCCGACCGAGGCATGAGAGGCGACCGAGGCCGGGGCTTGGTCCGAGCCACTCGGAGGGGCGCCGGGTGATGGGGGGTTCTCTGTTCCGGCGGCCTTGGAGAGGCTTGGTATCTCGGGCCCTCTACAACAGGTATGCCGCGGCATAGCCGGGAAGGTGAGGGGGGGAGGTAGGCAGTACTCTCCGTCTGCGGCCCTCGATGGGGTTATGGAGGGCAGCCTGGTCCTGGCCCAGATGGGGGCCACTCTGGCAGAAGCATACGCTCGGTCGGAGTCAGAGCGAGCGAAACTGGCCTGGACCCTCGGTGGGTCTGACAGGAGGTTGGCTCGGCTTGCCGAGGAGCGTGATGGGCTTCGGTGGGAGCTTTCCTCAGTCAGAGAACTGGTGCGGTCGAGCCATGTGGAGACCCGGGCGCTAACCGAGCAGCTAGCTAAGGCTTACGAATCGCTCGAGAGGAAGAACAGGCTTCTTGAAGAGGAGCGCCTTGCACGTGTGGAGCTGGATGGCCGGTGGGACATGAACGTGCAGAGCTGGTAGACCAAGTGGAGGAAGCCGAGTGCCTTTGGCGGGAGGCCGAGGCTGATCGGGCCGAGGCAGAGAAGCAAGCGGCGGAGGCCGAAAAGCGGCGACTGAGGCCGAGCGGAAGTCAGCCGAGGCGGAGCGGGAGAAGGTCGAGCTCTCGGGCAGGGTGGGATCGGCCGGGGCGGAGGCTCTCGAGCAGTACAAAAGCACAGAGGCCTACCGGGTCGACCTTAAGGAGGCTGCCCTCCCCTACTACGAGTTAGCACTTCGCCGGGGCATCCGCAAGGGGTTCAAGCACGCCTACGACCGGGCCGTCTCTTATGCCGAGGAGTAGGCGTCCGGGGTAGTTGACTTCCCGTCCGGGCAATGCTATGACTCGGACTTGTCATCCTGCAGTTCCTCTGCTTCGGCACAGAATGAAGAGGATCACGGGAGCTCTTCGTTCGAGGGGTCGTGATGGGGACATCACCTCCCATGCCCACATTCACAGCTCGTCTCCTCGCCCCGGTTGCATCCGGCATGGTCTAGTTATTTAATTTTGAATCCTATGTAATTTTTATTTGTATCATTTGATGTATTTTCTCTTTTATTTGAGTCATGTCCCTAGGTCTTGTATTTTTTCCCCTAAGTTTGAGTGTCATTAGGTTGTTTAGATTAGCTATTGGGCCTAATTCATTGGGCTAGGCCCAAGGGCGCCCCCTACCCCTTGGTTATTTGTCTTTGAGTCAAATGTCAGGGTCTTTTTTGTAAAATGTGGGTTGCCTATATATAGGACCCCATTCCCCTCATTTTGAGTTAATGAATCAATGCCAAGATTTTCAATTGAGTGTTCAAACTATTTAGTTATAGTGGAGAGAATCCAATAGTGGTGAGAAGCCCTAGGGGAGAGACTCCCCACCCACTTCCTCTCTCTCTTTCTCTTTCTCTCACTACCCCAAGGGGGGGCTGCGACCTCCCCCTCTCTCCTCCACCTCACCAGCCACCTCACCCCCCCATTCCCTTCCCTAGGTGCATTCAATGCCCTTCCACAACTTCCCACCACATCCACCCCTTCCCTAGGAGGATCTCTCCCATTCCAACACTATCTTCCCCATTCCAACACACTCACCCCTCTTCCCCACACAATCTCCCAGCTTCCAAGGCCATTTTGAATTTGAAATGACCTTCCCTCCACTTGCTTTGGCCGCCCCCTTCTCCTCCCCTTTAGACTAGGTCGCCCCTCTCTCCCCCATTCTCCTCCACCCATTTGCACACCCCATCCTCCCCTCTCCAGTTGAGCCTTGCACCCTCCCGTTCTTCCTCCACCTCCCCTCTACCTCTAGCACCATTCCATACCTCCCCCACCTTCCCACCACCATTCCCCACCCCCCCCCTTTCACCATATACTTCCTCTTCTTCTTCTTTCTAGGTCAATTGGAGGCTATGTCAAAATTGCAGCTTGCAGTCCATAAGATGCAGGTGAACCAGAAGCTTGCAGCAGCCACCATGATCATCTCCTTGCGAATCTGACGGCCCAAGTGAAATCCACGAAAGCGTCTTCCGGTCTTCTTCGTAACGGCGGTGGTTTCATCCCCATCCGAGCTGTGTGCTGCCCGGGAGATCCGCTCTCCCACAACTGCGTAGAGCTGCCCCTGCTGAGTACCTGACCCGGAGTAGAGGCTTTACCACAAGGAACCTCGGAAGAATCAGTCCAAGAGTTCTTCTGCAAAGTTCTTCCTCGTCCTGTCTACTTTCAGAATCAAGAAGCGAAACTCCGATCGATGTCCGTGGGCAAGAGTTATCAATTTTCTCTACCGGGTACACTGTTCTGCTTCCCCACAGTCTGCACCGACCTCTCATCATTGTTTAGAGTCCACTGGTCTTCTCCGGCATCGTTTGGCTTCCCCGCCAGTTCTGCTGCGAAGAGGACTCGTCAACGGTTCCAACAGCTCTATCGGTACTTGATTCTGAGTTAGGGAGCGGTCGGGGCATCCTCTTCTTCCTACTATTGGAATCCTGAAGCTATCAGTCCGAGAAGCTGCCACCCTGTTCGAGCCCCCACCTAGACCAGCATCGGCGTCAGAAGAAATCAAAAAAATTTGGAGGCATTCCAGTTCCAGATACGAAGAGTTCCCCACTGGTCCCGTCATCGTAAAAATTCTCAATCAAGTTCTGCGGCCTCAACTCTGTCTGTCAGTCCCCTATCGTAGAGAGCAGACAGATTCGGCTTCGCCATCTTTTCAATACTTTTAGTCCAAGTTCCCCTCCCCGCTTGGCCGGCTGAAGGCCCCTCCCTGTGTGGAGGTAGTTTTAGTTGTAATATCAATTAACCCCCACCCCAAGGTCCCCCTCCTGCGAGAGGTGTAGTGTTGTAATCTTTTGAACAGGTCAAGCTGCCCCGACGCGGCGTGTGGGGATCCACTCGCCTCCCTGCTCGCCCTCGTCTCCGAGCGGGACCGGTTTCTTCAAACCGGTCGACTAAGTGCTCAAACCTAACTCCAATTTAGTGCTTTCCTTTCAATATTAGATCTTAGTTCCGCTGGCCGTGAGAGTAAGAGCTCGATCCCCAAGCCCCGTTGCCTTGAGTGATCACTTTCGGGAAGAGTGTAGCCGGTGCCTTCGGCACTTTGTCGGCCTCATTGAATTGGGCCTCCACATCCTTTGGGAATTAAATCTTAGCCTTGCTGGCCCTCTGATGCGGGACGGGACCACGGACACGACAAGCTCGCGATCGTCCCTTAACGAGGGAAGCGTCGGATGTGCGCGGTTGAGAAACCGGCAATGAGCTAGGGTGGTCGGCTCTCTTTTGCGCCCGGATCGGGTCACGGGACGGCTTCGCTCTCTCTCGTAGCAGTGATATTATAAATTGAAGGTGAGCTAGGTATCCCTACACATGCTCTCTAGCAGCGGCATATAAAGCATATAAAGAATTAAGCTAATGCCAAGTGTAAGGGTGAAGGCGATACCTCCACGCCCTCGGCGTGGCGAAGACGGCACCCGGCCAAAGCTCGTACTCCCGGGAACTTAGTACATTATGTTTACAGCAGTACAAATAAGCCCACTCCACGCAGGGAGGTAAAGGGCGACACAAGTGTGATGTGACACAGCCCAAAGATCACTAAACATGATGAGATGACCCTAGGACTTAGACCCGCAAGCATACAAGCGCTCAATGATTCTCACAATGACGATTTTTGCTCACCCGATTCACACGTTTACCCGGTGGGTCCGGGAGATAATGATGAGGGTCCGGGGCGGGACCCAATTGTTCTAATGGACTTACAATGCTAGGGCTGACCCCAAATGAGTCTAGGATACCCAACTTTGTGAGCGGCTGGCCCGCAAGGCGGGGGCTTGGTGGCACTCACTCACGGTCCGCGGTGGACACTAACAAACTAGCATGCAAGTTCGAGCCCTCTTCTCACCGCCGACGAGCAATCAAAGCAATACTAAACTAGCAAGAATAAGACTACTAAGGATAGTATCAGAAGCTCACCTGATCGGTGTGAAGACACCGATCCCGATCGGAGACGAGGTCGCGCCGGGAGGCGAGGGTATGCACCCGATCGCCGCGGCGATGTAGCTTGACCTGAAATTGCAAACGGTACAGCACTACTCCTCACGCAGGAGGGGTGATCTTGGGGTGGGGGTTATGCTTAATACATTCAAAACTACCTCCACGCAGGGAGGGGCCTTCAGCCGGCCAAGCGGGGTGGGGAGAGATGCAAAGGAAACCGAGTTTCCGAGCTTCGCTGATTCTGTCTAGCTTCTGTAATTCTGGATAGGGAGTCGATGTTGATGCAGCCAATAAATCCACCGAGCTCAGAATCTGATGATACTTGCGCCAAAAGATTGCTAACCGGAGAGGGGTGCAGCTTGAATTTTTGGACGACGTTCTGATCTGGGGGCTGACTGCTCCGGTGACTGGAAAATGGATGCAGCTCTGGTCTCTGGCCGAGCTCAGTCTGAAACAGCAGGTTGGAGAAGCGGCCGCGGTCGCTCCTGAGCTTCAAATCTGGCACCGCTGGACTCGTTGGAATCTTGGACGAGTCTACTTTGCATAAAAACAAACGGGGAAGTCTTCTCATGTCGGAGATGAGCTGGGTGTCCAGAGAAGTGGACGGTGGTCGGGGCAGACTGTGAGGAGGCAGACCGGCGTGGTTGTGGTATAAAATTGATATCTCTGGTTGTCGGATGCCGAACGGAGCTCCGCCTTCTGTTCCTGGATGCTGATAGGGGGAGGAAGATCTTTGTAGAAGACCCTGAAGGCTGATTCCTTCAAGGTTCGTCGTGGGAGAGTCTTCTCTGCCGCTCTGGCTTTTGGTCTGAGAGGTTCTGCGTAGTCGGGGAAGAACAGCCTTCACGGACGGCCACGAACTCGGAATGGAGTGATTCCACCTCGCCTGCGAAGAGCACAGGGAGGACGTTCCATAAAATTAGGCCATGCCACCAGCAGAACCAGGATGCAATCGTGGACGTCGCTGCAACAGAGTGCTAATCTGCAGGTCGGCCTGTACACAAAGCTGGAGTGGAGAAGAGAGGAGGGGGCAAACTTGGCTTGAGGGTAGAGGAGGGGTGCGACCTAGGGAGCAAGGAGGGAAGGGGAGATTCGAATTTGGGCTTTGGAATGAGTTAATTCAGCCTTGGGAAGGTGGAGATATGCTTAGGGAAGTGAAAGGGGTAGGTGGTGGTTGGAGGGTGGGGTTTTGAGTGGTGGAACTTCCTTGGGACTAGGTGAGGATTAAAGAGGGGTTGTGGGAAGTTGTGGGGAGTTAATGGAGGTAGGTGGGGGTTGGAAGTGGTTGAGAGGGGGAGGAGAGAGAGTGAATTTTGAAATTTAGAGAGAGGAGGAGAGAGAATGGAGAGATAATGAGAGAGAGAGAGATATTGAGAGAGTTTGAAAGGGTTTTCTTCAATATTCATCAAAAGTTGAATACAAGAGGAGAGATGGGGCCTATATATAGGCAACCATTCTTTACATGACCAAAATACCCTTGACAATAAGATAAAAGACCGAGCATATCCTAGACTCAATCCTATGGGCCCATAACTAAAGTAATAAGGCCCAATTAAACATAACAAGGGAAATGGACTAAAACCATATGACTCAATAAAGGAAAATACATAAGATAGGACTCAATAAAAAGAAAATACATAAAATGAAACTTGGGAAATGAAGATAACAAGTGTAGACCATGATCAATCCATATCAAGAGTGTGCAGGCAATCAAAGCTAGAGGGGTGTCGGGAGATGCCCTCATCAAATCCCTCGGGGTGGGGAGAGCTCGACCCTGTCGAGTATGGGTCTGCCTGGCTGTCGTACTGCTCCATCATGTCGGGATCTAAGCATATCAAATCCTCCCGACTCACCCATGTATCCTCGATCGGGGGACGGCTCTTCCACCTAACCAGATAGCCCTGATACACCCTGTGCCTCGTAATGATACTCTGCTCATCTAGTATTGCCTCTACCTGCTCTCGTCGGTCTCTCAAGCTAGAAAGTGGAGTCCCTCCGGGAGTGTCTCTCATAAGGGGGGGTAAAGGCTCAAGCTCCTCACTAGGTTCCACCGCGGGGCCTTTGTGGGGTACCAGGTCCGCCACACTGAAGGTAGGGTGCACCCCATAGCTTTCTGGTAGGTCAAGCTCATAAGCATTGCTGCCAAGTCGTCGTAGAACTCGAAAGGGTCCCGAACCCCGTGCCCTCAACTTGGAGGCAGGTCCCGGAAGGAGCTGCTCCGTCCTCACCATCACCGAGTCTCCCACTTGGAACTCGTAGTGGCGCCGATGAGCATCTGCCCGCCTTTTGTAAGTCTCATTGATCCTTCCTATATGCTTGCGAGAATGCGTATGCCATGCATGATGATGCGATGTTAGTGCGAAACGAATGGTATGCCAAGGTGGACCTGGGCAGCCAAATGTAGACCGATCACACTTTGATGCTATGAAGACTGTGGTAGTCTTAGGAGGGCCGGGACATCCATAGATGAACCTTTTATGCATGGGTGTGATAAATGTCGGGGGACCCGGACATCCATGTATGCTCCTATCATGCTTAAGACTCATGATGAATGAAGGTGGGCCAATACATCCGAATATGGTCCACTTATGCTGCCTACTTGACATGTGGGTGATGTGGATGAATGTACCCGACTTATGAATCATGTCAAATGGTGTGGTAGGCCTGGACACATGCATGTTTATCCCAAAGGTGACTTCCATGTGCATAGATGTGGGATGACTTTTGAACATCCACGTGAATGGGTCGAAGGGATCTACGAACGTGGTTATGGGGTGGGGCACTTCATCAATCCCAAGGTGTTTGTTGCCTAAGGTCAAGGCTCTCATGTTGTAACCCGATTCTAGGAAGGGAGGAGTTTGGGTCGACATGGGCGATGTGGGTAAGGTGAGGTGGGTGGTGAATAGGGAAAGTGGGTCACATGGAGATTTAGGCTCCCATAGAAAAGGGTCAAAGGGATTATGGTAAGGGTCACCTAGGTAGGGGTACTCCATGTTCTCAAGGTCCTCAAATGGCGAATCATCTCTCTCTAAGATAATTGGGCCAAGGTTGCTAATGGGTTGGCCAATCAAAGTACTTTGGATCTCAATGGTTGGGGAGTAGATTAGGATGGATTCCTCCTCCATGGGAAGAAGGAGTATGATCTCACTTGTAAATTGGCCATTGGTGTAGATGGAAGTGATGGAGCCAATGGTGGGGTAAGCTAGGCTAATGGTGCTAGACTCTGATGGCCTCATGGCTAGCATATCGGTCAAGTGGACTTGCCAATGTAGGTAGGCCACTAAGTCTCCCAAATCTTCTACACAATAGGAGGTTTGATAAGTGACATGAGGCTGAGTGGGAATGAGTTGGGATTGATGTCCCATGAGTAGGTGGCTTGGTTGTAAACTAGGAATGGTGAGGCCTCGCTTGAGCCATAGGAATATGGACTTATCTATGGTGATGGTGTCATGGGGAAGGGTGTATAGCTCTTGAGGAACTAGGTTAGGAGGGGTGGGTGAGTTGTATGGCCCTTGGATTTCCTTGATTTTGGGAGGTGGATCCGAATTGGTATCCCTCTCCACTTGGGTAGGTGTGTGGGTTGCAACTCTTAAGGACAATGGGGTAGGAAGGTCTATGGTGGGTGGGTTGGTGTTAGTCGAGGCATGGCGCACTCGAGGAGGTGAGCAAGGTCGGACATGGGTTGGACTTGGGAGTGGAAGTAGTGGAGGCCTAATTTGGGGTAAGATTGGTGTAGGAAGCGGGAGGTGGGTTGGGTGAGGGGTTTTGGGTTTTGGGGTGGTGGCCATTATGGGCCTTGGTGGAGGGGTGGACATGGTGTCCACATGGTTTTTAATGGTGAGGGTTGGATGAGTGGTGGTCACCATGGAGGGAATTGGGTTGGTTAGGGGTCTCTTGCCCGTGGGATCACTTGGGGTGGAAGTGGGGGCTAAAGGGGCTTGACTAGTGTAGGTTAGGGAAGGGGGTTTTGGTTGGGATGTGGGGGACCTCATGGGGTTAGGTGGGGAGGTGGAGGTCTTAGGTACTTGGGTTTTAGTGATAAGGGTTTGGACGGGTGGGGTGGGAGGAGTGGGAGTGCTCCTTGGGTTTTGGTGATCCGAGTGGGAAGGGGACACATACCTAGCCCTTAGTTGATCCTTCATGTCCTCCCATGTGGTGATGGGAGCTTCCCGTCTAATTATTCTTAAGCCCTCAATTTTACACCAATGAGTTTGAGCCCTTTTGGTTAGTTGTATTTTGGCAACCCATGCCTTTTCATCCTCGGAAATATGATACCAATTGAAGTATTGGTCCATTGTAGCTTCCCAATCTAAATATTTGCTAGGAGAGGTCCCATCAAAGGTGGGAAGTGGGAAAGGGGCCATCCTATCGTCCGTCCTTAGGGCGGGCCTATTTTTTCCAAGTTGGTTGAGTCGGCCCGATATGTTATCAAGCCGCTCATTGGCATAGGTCAAGGCTTTCATGAAGTAGTTGAAGTCATGAGTGTTAGTGGTAGGCATCCCTTGGGGTTTTGGATTCATTGTGGGATTGGAAGATGTAGTATTGGGTTGAAAGCGAGTACCACTACGAGTGGTCATGCAAGGTTGGGTGGGCTATGCAAGGGTGTGCGGATGCACCTATGAAAGACTTAGTGTGACCCAAGACTAGACTTGTAAGGACAAGCCTATGACCGCTCTGATACCACTTGATGTGACACAGCCCAAAGACCACTAAACATGATGAGATGACCCTAGGACTTAGACCCGCAAGCATACAAGCGCTCAATGATTCTCACAATGACGATTTTTGCTCACCCGATTCACACGTTCACCCGATGGGTCCGGGAGATAATGATGAGAGTCCGGGGCGGGACCCAATTGTTCTAATGGACTTACAATGCTAGGGCTGACCCCAAATGAGTCTAGGATACCCAACTTTGTGAGCGGCTGGCCCGCAAGGCGGGGGCTTGGTGGCACTCACTCACGGTCCGTGGTGGACACTAACAAACTAGCATGCAAGTTCGAGCCCTCTTCTCACCGCCGACGAGCAATCAAAGGAATACTAAACTAGCAAGAATAAGGCTACTAAGGATAGTATCAGAAGCTCACCTGATCGGTGTGAAGACACCGATCCCGATCGGAGACGAGGGCGCGCCGGGAGGCGAGGGTATGCACCCGATCGCCGCGGCGATGTAGCTTGACCTGAAATTGCAAACGGTACAGCACTACTCCTCACGCAGGAGGGGTGATCTTGGGGTGGGGGTTATGCTTAATACATTCAAAACTACCTCCACGCAGGGAGGGGCCTTCAGCCGGCCAAGCGGGGTGGGGAGAGATGCAAAGGAAACCGAGTTTCCGAGCTTCGCTGATTCTGTCTAGCTTCTGTAATTCTGGACAGGGAGTCGATGTTGATGCAGCCAATAAATCCACCGAGCTCAGAATCTGATGAGACTTGCGCCAAAAGATTGCTAACCGGAGAGGGGTGCAGCCTGAATTTTTAGACGACGTTCTGATCTGGGGGCTGACTGCTCCGGCGACTGGAAGATGGATGCAGCTCTGGTCTCTGGCCGAGCTCAGTCTGAAACAGCAGGTTGGAGAAGCGGCCGCGGTCGCTCCTGAGCTCCAAATCTGGCACCGCTGGACTCGTTGGAATCGTGGACGAGTCTACTTTGCATAAAAACAAACGGGGAAGTCTTCTGATGTCGGAGATGAGCTGGGTGTCCAGAGAAGTGGACGGTGGTCGGGGCAGACTGTGAGGAGGCAGACCGGCGTGGTTGTGGTATAAAATTGATATCTCTGGTTGTTGGATGCCGAACGGAGCTCTGCCTTCTGTTCCTGGATGCTGACAGGGGGAGGAAGATCTTTGTAGAAGACCATGAAGGCTGATTCCTTCAAGGTTCGTCGTGGGAGAGTCTTCTCTGCCGCTCTGGCTTTTGGTCTGAGAGGTTCTGCGTAGTCGGGGAAGAACAGCCTTCACGGACGGCCACGAACTTGGAATGGAGTGATTCCACCTCGCCTGCGAAGAGCACAGGGAGGACTTTCCATAAAGTTAGGCCATGCCACCAGCAGAACCAGGATGCAATCGTGGACGTCGCTGCAACAGAGTGCTAATCTGCAGGTCGGCCTGTACACAAAGCTGGAGTGGAGAAGAGAGGAGGGGGCAAACTTGGCTTGAGGGGAGAGGAGGGGTGCGACCTAGGGAGCAAGGAGGGAAGGGGAGATTCGAATTTGGGCTTTGGAATGAGTTAATTCAGCCTTGGGAAGGTGGAGATATGCTTAGGGAAGTGAAAGGGGTAGGTGGTGGTTGGAGGGTGGGGTTTTGAGTGGTGGAACTTCCTTGGGACTAGGTGAGGATTAAAGAGGGGTTGTGGGAAGTTGTGGGGAGTTAATGGAGGTAGGTGGGGGTTGGAAGTGGTTGAGAGGGGGAGGAGAGAGAGTGAATTTCGAAATTTAGAGAGAGGAGGAGAGATAATGGAGAGATAATGAGAGAGAGAGAGATATTGAGAGAGTTTGAAAGGGTTTTCTTCAATATTCATCAAAAGTTGAATACAAGAGGAGAGATGGGGCCTATATATAGGCAACCATTCTTTACATGACCAAAATACCCTTGACAATAAGATAAAAGACCGAGCATATCCTAGACTCAATCCTATGGGACCATAACTAAAGTAATAAGGCCCAATTAAACATAACAAGGGAAATGGACTAAAACCATATGACTCAATAAAGGAAAATACATAAGATAGGACTCAATAAAAAGAAAATACATAAAATGAAACTTGGGAAATGAAGATAACAAGTGTAGACCATGATCAATCCATATCAAGAGTGTGCAGGCGATCAAAGCTAGAGGGGTGTCGGGAGATGCCCTCATCAAAGTGGGCCCGGGAGGACCAAGTTCGAGTTGACGGGCGGTTTCGGGTAATGCTTCGGCTTCACGCGTACTCGTGCTAGTGGGGGCCCACGTATTGACCGGAGGGGTCGTGTGGGGCCTGATGACTCCTCTGTTGTGGAGACACCTAGAAAGCGTTCCCTTGGGATGGCGAGCTGCTGGAACGACCGCCGGATGCCGGGCGGCCCTCGGACGACGCTCGCTGGGAACTCGGCCACGAACCTGAAAGTTCTGTTTGCAGGCGCACGACTCGGAGAAAACTGCTGCTGCGATCAGCCCCTTCGTCGGAATGCGACGAGATTAGCGCCGTTGGAAAGCTGACTCAGAATACTTCGACGTAGGGGTCTTCAAAAAAAATAATCAGATCTGTATTTCTGATCATGTATTTTACAAGCTTGCTGGAATCTGGCTAGAACTGTAGGGGCAGGTTCTGACTTCTCTGAAGATTGACGTTGACCGGGGAGAAGACCTCCGAATCTGGAAATGACTTCTTCAGTAACATTGAAGGTCTCTGAGAGAGGAATCCGGGACTATTTTTGGTTTTTTGATTGGATAAGAAATGGATTTTCTGGGATGTTTTTACTAGACCTGGGTCGGATCTAGGAAACTGTGGGCAGACTGTTCTTGGGAACTTGGACGAAATTTGAAAAATACCTAGAAACCTTATCAAAAATTAAGAAAATTCCTGGTGGTAGATATATGTGGACAGAACTCCAAATAAATTTGGGTGACCCAACAAAAATCAAAAGATGGTTCGAATGGGGTGAACTCAGAGCTGATGAATAGTAAACAGAACCAGGACAGATCTGGAACTTGGACTTGGACGAAAATCAAAAAATAGCTAAAGGATGAATTTTGACGTGATTTTTTTTGTGGGGATAAGGGTTCTAGAGGGGAACCAACCATGAAATGTTGAGCTTCAGAAGATGAAGGGAGTGATAGCAGAAATTCGGAGAAGAGGGACCTGTCCTGAGTGGACAGAACCACCGAAACCGTTGGCAACGACGCGTCGGCGACGAGACGATGGCGGCGGCGATCACCGGAGTTGCTTCAGATGCTGGAGGGGATCAAGGGGGAAGGGATTACACTCTAGAAAGGGGAGAGGGGGTGGAGGAACCAGGGAGAGAGAGGGGAGGGGCGCAAATCTCACTTGGGGGCAAATGCCTATTTTCTCTTCATTAATTCATTCAATATGAAAAATACAACCTTATATAGGATGCCAACCAAACTCACCCTCAGCCCTTGGATCTAGGGGTTTGGATTGAAGGGATGGGATACAATGTGAATCACACATTTAATACATTAGTTTAATTTAATTTGACCATACTTATTCAACCTTGGACTAGATCCATTCAAACACCACCTAACAAGCCTAATAAGGCCAAAAGAGGGGGCGCCCCATTCATAGGCCTCTTCTTGGGCCAAGTGTGGTTAAAGGCCATGTAACCAGCCCACCAACCATGCTAGACCCTTCCAACTTAGTTGGCCCATGAAGGAGTGTAACCCAATTTGGGCCTTAAGTGCATTAATGACCCATTAACAACCTAATGACCCAATATGGCATAAGCTCCCTAATGGACTCTACTAATGGCAACCTAGCCTTGGACTTGACATAACAAATGGCCCATTGGCTTGATATAAGCCTTACAAGGAGCCCAAAAGAAATAAATTACACAATTACAACTTCATACAAGCCATAACACACAAATACACTTCACCCGTGTATGGAAATCGCCTTTGATGCCCCATCACCCTCTACCAGCAAGGGCCCAACCCTCACATCCTCCACTTGGCATCGCCAAGTCACCCCGGGCTTGGGTGAGCGACGGGAGAGCGGTGGCCCAAATCGGTCCATTTGAATGTGAATGTGCTTGCTTGCTTAAGTCCAAGGGTGTATCACATCAGGTCGCCAACTCCGGATGCCTCGGGAGGGCACGTAACCGAGGCAGTTCCCACGCCGGTGGGGTCAGTTCCAGGGTCGGCCGTCGCCGAGGATGCCGGGGGCAGACCGTTTGAGCCCTCCACTTCCCGGCTTCAAGGTGGGCTAGAGGCCTGATGTATCTGCTTTGCTTCCTCTTTTTGTATGTCTTTTTCCTTTTTGAATAAAAAACTTTCTCTTTTGTGTAAAAAAATAGATAAGGCAATAGCGTTATGATGAAGACTTATCTGTTCCGTATCGCCATTGCTGTATTTTGTTCAGCGTATCTGCAGTCATTGGAAAGAGCCGATACTTTCTGCGTGGATCTCGCCTGATGGTTGGGTGAGCGTCTGACAGGATGTCTTTCCATTTTCTCATGCTTTGAATGCCTGGCCGCTTCGTGTGTCCCGTTGGGGCGGAAAATGAGAAGTTTGAGATGACCATTCGTAGAGAGAGATCCCTTTGGCGTGTTTTCGAGGAGAGAATCATTTAAGGGAAATAGCCTCCCTTCGCCTTTAAAAGGTCTGAAGGGCGTCCCTTCCTCTCCACCGCTTAAGGGTTTCCCTGACAGTCTTTCCTCATTCTTTCTTCACGTAGCATTGTGCCGTTATATTTGGAGCATGGAAGACGCCCCGGAAGATGAAGCTGCCGATGACGGAGGGTAGAGAGTCCTTGCTGCTTCGGGTTTGAAAGAGGTCCGACGATCGGCGGACGGGTCTAAGAAGGTCCGACGTGTGGAGGCACGTCGTCTTCTTTTTATCAGTTCCGGCGCCGCTTGCAGGGGGGCAAGATGGTGGACGGATGGGGGCATCAGGCATCCATGCCGCCCGCCCTTTCCTGCTCGCTCCATGGAGGGGAGGAGGAAGCCAATTAAGCTCCCTCCTTCCTGGGCTTTCCCCTGCCTCCTCGTCCAGCTCTGCTAGTTTATTTCTCTCTCCCCCCCCCCCCCCCCCCCCCCGCAGCCTCTTTTTCCCTCTTCTGCTCTTCTCCTCATTTCTTTCACTCTTCGGAGGGTGCCTGCACTCTCTTCTTTCCAAAGAGTTGGCAGGTTGGCGGGGAGAATGCTTTCATATGCGTTCCCTCTCCCCTTTCTCTTCCAAGTTCAACTTGGAAGGTAGCCTTCTCCTTCCTAATCCCTCTGTCACCTTTGTCCCGAGCTGCCCGAGTCAACGGGGTCGACTACCCTTTATCCGAGCCAGTTTCTACACGAGGCGGAGTCAGTGGCTGGACGCAGGAAGGTCAACCGAGTCTGCCGAGTAATGGGCTCATACGGCGGCGCCATATGGATTTTTTTGCTTTTTTGACATGTATTTTCTTGGCTTCGGCCTTCCTGATGTACAAGCGAGTTATTTGAATAAAAGAAAGGAGCCTTTGTTTTATCTCATGTCGCTTACACAATGCTCAGTATTCAGAAGTAAAACTTGCATAGTGTAGTCGCGTTCCAGGTCCGAGGGATGAGCTCTCCTTCCATCGTGGATAGACGGTATGCTCCTTTTTCGAGCGTTCGACCACTCGGTAGGGGCCTTCCCAATTCGGGCATAACTTGCCCGCCGCCTCAAGTGGTCGAGAGGCTTCGGCTTTCCTAAGGATGAAGTCTTCCGGTTGAAAGTGTCTATCTTGGACTTTGGCGTTGTAGTATCGAGTGAGGCGGCGTCGGTACTCCGTTGCTCGGATGCTGGCAATCTCTCGGACTTCATCTGCTAGGTCGAGGTTTTCGAGCAGTTTCTGGTCGTTTGCCTCGGATGAGAAGCAGATGACTAGAAGGGAGGGGTTGCGAATCTCCAACGGGATCACGGCCTCGGTACCGTATACCAGCTGAAAGGGGCTTTCACCGGTTTCTGTTTTGGGAGTCGTTCTGTGTGACCAGAGTACGTTCGGCAATTTCTCAAGACAGCTGCCCTTGGCTTTGCCAAGCCTAGTCTTGATGCCTTTTAAGATAGTCTTATTGGCATTTTCGACTAGCCCGTTAGCCTGAGGGTGGGCGACCGAGGTGAAGTGATTGCGAATGCCTAGGTTGACACATCTGTCTCGGAAATAACGAGAATCAAATTGCCGACCATTATCGCTTACTATCACCCGGGGGATGCCGTAACGACAGATGATCAACTTCCAGATGAAATTCCAGATGACTGTCTCGGTGATCCTTGCTGTGGCTTCGGCCTCGATCCACTTAGTGAAGTAATCGATGGCGATGATAATGAACTTCTTCTGGGCCTGGGCCATGGGGAATGGCCCGAGGATGTCGATTCCCCAGCGAGCGAAAGGATAAGGCTCGGCTTGGGTGATGAGCTGCATTGCTGGCTGATGGACCAAGTGGCAAAATCGTTGGCACCGGTCATAGTGTTGTGTGTAGGTCGAGCAGTCGCGCTACAGAGTGGGCTACCAATAACCTATCCGTAGCAAGATCCTGGCGAGTGACCTACCTCCTAAATGCACTCCACACAGACCTTCATGAACTTCTTCGATCGCTCGGTTGGCTTCGTCGATGTTGAGGCACTTCAAGAGAAGACCGGAGAAGGATCTCCGGTAGAGAGCGCCATCTAGAGTGACGAATCGCCAAGCTTGGTACTTTAACCTTCGGGCTTCCTGAGGGTTGGGAGGCTCCTGAAGGTCGGGATGGAGGATCTGGGAGATACCTCTACCTTCAAGATATGGTCGGAGAACGGGGATCTCTCCTCGTCCTCTGGTGGAGAGGTCTTCTACAAGGCTCGTAAGGCGCGCTCCTGTGCTGCGAAGTGCCTCTCGAACTCTCGTAGATGGAGGGACAACTCCGGCTGTTGTTGAGCCGTAGGGCTGAGGGGGCGTGATGGCAGGCTATCCTGGGGCTCCCTGGGGACTTCGGTCTCCGGGAGTGGACGGCGTGCCCCATGCTTACCCCGTTTCGGTGTGGAGGAGGCCTCTTGCTCCGGAGGGGGGGCTTGTGAGGGTCCTCTTGCCTTGTTGCAAAGAAGCTGCTACCCTCGGAGGGTGAAGTGACCTCCGGCAGTGTACTGGGACACGTTCTCGCGGGGAGGGGGGGGCTTTCTGGAGGGGCGCGTGACTTTCCATCCCTGGCCGCCTGAGTCCTCATGAGTTCCACGAGGACATCCAATTTTGTGTTGAGGGCTTGGAAGGCGTTGGCGCCGCCGTTAAGCGGTACCCCTGCCCTGGTGGCGGGAGGGGGCAATCCGTCGGTGGGGGTGCTGGCATTGGAGGGGGGATTTTGTGAGGCTTGACGAGGGCCCTCTCCCACCGCTACCATAGTCTTTCCCCTGTCGCCGGCGGACCTCCTCCCTGAACTTCTACGCACCATACTGGCTCTTCGGTCGTTTCCCACAGACGGCGCCAGATGAAGGGGCGTGATCTCAAATAGGCTCAAGGGGAGAGACTTTGGGCCTACATCAACTGATTTAAATCGGAAGCCCTGAGAATCCCCCACCTGGATGTAGCCTCGGCCATAACCGCGCTGACCGGAGGCACCCGGGACGAGAACCTCCACCGCGAACTTGTCCTCCACCCTCCCTCGACCCTTCCTGATGTGACACCAACCCTTGGACCTATTTTGCAAGCATTCAATTTTAAGAAGCGGACTCACTCTAGCGGGCTCACTCGCTTGGCACACACTAGTGCCCGATGGTGACTCGGCGATGTTGGAGAGGGTCCGAGGCAGGACCTTGAGGCTCCAATGATTTGCTAGCTTGGGGAGAACCTCAAATGGGACTGGGATGCCCAAATCATGGGCGGCCAGCACACCAAGGGTGTGGGATGAAGGGTTCACTCACAACTCGCCCGCGGTGGTGTTGACACCTTGAAAATGAACAAGGGTGGAAGCATAATTGAAAAGAGGTCGGACCAACAGTGAAAGACAATTGATGAAGCTCGTCAACCATTCACCCGGCTGAAGTCTTTCCAGACTAAAGTTGATGTCCGAGCTCGTCACCATTAAAGTGACGATATCGATAAGATAATACCCGATTTTTTCACCGCTCAGATGGCAATACTGATGAAACCCCTGTCTACGGACTGATGAAACCCCTGTCTACGGACTGATGAAAACCGTAATAATGATACAAGCTGTGTCACCAATGGAAGACCCTTTTGGGTGAGGATGCCCTTGAAAGACCCAAATGGGCCTGTGAAAGTGGCTAAAGTACTTTAACTGGGCCTGCACTATTGGCGCCGAGAGTCACTTGCCGAAGCCCAAAAGGTGGCGCCGAGAAGCTGAAGGCAGGCGCGCCGGGAAGCCCAAAGGGCGCGCCGTGATGAAGCCTGCCGAGAAGGGGGGAAACGGTTATAAAAACCCTGTCTTCGAACAAAAAAAAAAGAAAAAGGGGGAGAGGGATCGGAGAAAAAAAGAAAGAAGATAGAGAAAGAAAAAAAAGAATCGAGAGGGAGTCCTGCCAAGAGAGAGCCCTCCTCGGCCGAGAGAAGAGAAGAAGCAGAAGAGAGGAAGAAGCAGACAAGCTTCAGGTGGGCTGCTCCGGGGAGGGAGAGGAGCCAATGCTCCGCCCTCCCCATGCTGTCTTTCCTTTCTATTGATGTAATCTAGCGAGTTTTCTTCTCGATTTATCAAACGTAGCTAGCGAGTTTTAGGTCTCGAGCTCCGTCTCTCTCTCTATTTTGCATTTCTCTTTTACAATCAGTGTAAGGCTTCGAGCAATGCAATGAAATATCAACGGGACCCATTTGGGGATCTTCTGATTGAAATGTCTGTTCCCCTCTGATTGAGATATCTGCTCTTCGTTCCTCCGTGTATGCTTATCGTTTATGCGAAGTGTCTAATGATTCATATGAATCTTCTCTTCAGAGGCATGGGAATAGAACCCCTACCCTTATCTAATGGGTTACTGGGTTCTGTCACCTTCCCCCTTTCTGTCTCGAGAGCATATCCATCGCACCCTTTCGAGCTTTCTCATAAGGCCCCTTAAGGCTCCTCTTCGTGCCGTTCAGGACCAGAGACATCAATCTCTTGGATTCCTGAACTGCCGGCTATACGAGAGGACATGCCGATTGTACAGACCGCTGCTATCCCTCCGATTCTAGTGAATGACGATCTCGATCTCTCGACCCTCCATTCTAACCCCTTGGATGACTAGGGTCTGGAGTTTCGATGCTAAAGGTTCCTCAGTCACCGGTTTTTAGATGCTATTGGGTTCGCCCAGGCGATCAAAGACAGTCATCTCTTGATCCCCAGACGGCCGGCGGTAGAAATAAATAAAGTCTTCAGAAATCCAGACGATGGTCTCGTTCCCCATCGATTCTACCCTCCAGATCCCCCTTGGCCCTTTCTCAGGGAAGCATCCATGAAATCCCCCCTCTTGCACTTCAAATTCGGCTTCAATCGCAGCCAGAAAGCTCAGGAATCCCAGAAGCAGAGTATCGTTTGAGCTCTGTAAACCCTGAAACCCTGTAGCAATTCCACCTTCTCGGCGTACAAAATTCCCCGCCGAGAACTATCCCGCCGAGAGGCCGTCCTCTTCTTTCCCCTTCAGCTAAACGACAAACCACGGCCCTGCCATTCAAACCCTTCATGCCCACCTCCCAGCCCACAGGCTCTCGGCGCCAGGCTCCCGGCACGGCCAGGAGCGCGCCGGGAAGCCACCCGCCGAGATCCTTTTTTTTTTTTTTGCTAAAGAGTGTGCCGAGAGCCCCTACATGCCAATAGACCCATGCCGAGAAGCCCCCCTTTTGGCCAACTAAAGCCAACGTCGGGAGCCTCTCCCTTTTGGCCAACCAAAGCCACCGCCGAGACCCTTCATCTTGGCCAAATGAAGTCCAGTCAGAGGCCCATCTCTGCACTACCAGTTGCCAGCCTTCTGATCTCTTCACATATATGTCCCGGGGATATTCAGAGACCGTCATTAATGCCTTGAGAAGACACATTATTGGGGAAGACCTCCCCTACAGTCCTCATTCCCGATCCAGATTTCACCCTCATGAACCCAAAGGGCCATGTCGTTACATGAGTTCTGAGGGGTTTCGAGAGGATATTAATCGATAGTATAAAGGCAAGCGCTGTCCCGGGGCCCGGTGCCCATCCTCGTTCGGTCGTCATCCCGGCACTCCGTGGATGATGACCTATCCTCTCTTGGCATAATCCAAGTTGAGGGGACATGCTGCCGAAATTTACACATACCTTGCTAGGTAGCTGTGATGTTCTCTCTCTCAACCCCATCGGCCCACGGAGCTATGTCCCTACATGCTCTCCGATGGTCCTTCGAAGGGGGATATAGATGCGCCACCGCACCCACATGGAGCGTGTCATATCACGCCAGCACTTACTCAGATTCTGGGTCAATTATGCCCGATCTTTTACGGATCCCACCCTGCCGCTGCATGGGTGGTTTCCTATTCCCCGCTTGGCATGGTCCAAGATGGTGGGAATATGCCGTTGAATTTATCCCAAAAATAACAAACTCTTGCTTTGTCAAATCCATTTAACGTCTTACAAGAGAACGAATTCCGTCTCTTTTGAGCACGCGGCTTTACCGCTGTTATCCTCCTATCTTTAGCGTTTAATCAAGGGTTGTCCTCCTTAGGGGGGGACGTAATTAACGTCATAGCCTTTATGGTATGACGGACTTCTGGTCCAGACACGATCACTCTCAATCGACTGACCAAGTCAGATCGAGCGCACAATGAAATCGTCACACATGTGACTGGCACGCCAATAAATCAAATAATAAATAAAATAAATAAATAAAAAATAAAAAAATCCGCGCTCCCACAAGTCTGGCACGCCCGGTGGGACTGAGTCTCCCTTCATCTTTACGCTAAAGTAGGAGGCCCAGCGGGCCCCCCTCAAACCTCTGATTCCGTCCACTTTCCTCATTTTCAGGAATCTACAATGACGGCTGGAATCATGTCTGTCTGCTTCGACCAGCAACCGATTGACATGCATGTGCGAGAGGGCTACCTGGCGGTACCTCTTACATTCGGATCAATGCTGCCTACTGTCGGGCTTCCCAATTGCCTGGGCCTCGTCTTCACCGACCTTCTGCAGGATGACAACGATGAGCAAGGCACTGTCGCAAGTGCCCCGACGCAGACCACTGATGAGAAAGCTAGCTTACTGAAGAAGACAGCTTCCACCGTTGTCTCCTGCTATGTCCATCATGTCCAAAGGAAGGACATGGTCCCCGCTGCTGCCCAGAAGGGGAAAAGAACCAACCGGAGAAGCCGGTGTGCCGCTGCTAACCGTCGTCTTTCCAATTCCGGGAAGACGATGATGATGGGTGATATTAGGGCGAACCTTGACGGCCGCCCCAGGGAGATCCGTCCGGACAGGATTATCCCGACCATCCCGACCAAAAACAAGTTCCAAGTTCTGGCCACCAGGAGGGCCAGCCGGGAAGCTGATGAAAGGAAGACGCTGGCGCCCAAGCCAGCAAGATACAAACAGGTCTGGCGGCCGAAGAAGATACAGAGCTGGGTCCCAGCTCGAGACAGAGAGAATCTTGCTGATGTCACTATTGCCCGCTTCAGAGCAGGGGGCAGAAGGGAAGAGAGAAAAGACAAAAGAAATGCTACTGCTGTCTACCCCAGGACCCGGGGGAGGAGAGATGAGACTGAGGGTCAAGGAAGGAATATGACTGCTACTTGCCCCATGATGAGGGGTAGAAGGTATGAAAAGAAGGAGGACTTTACTGCCACCCGCTCCGGGGCCGGGGGCAGAAGATGGCAAAGAAAGAACCATGATGCTGCTGCCAACTACTGCCAAGTTGGCGATGTGAGAAGAAGTGAACCAATCACTGTGGTTGCTGCAAGAAGACCAAGGGCCTGTGCCAGATGGGCTGATATCTTCAGATACTCCAGAATCGAGCATTTGAATGCTCAGGTGGCGAGACTGGCTTATCAGCAAAAGAGCCAGGACAGATTGATACTCCAACCCGAGCCACAAAGGCACAAGCCGGAGGAGATGAAGCAAGTGGTCCAAGACTACTTCCATTACTTAGGGAACTCTGCCCTAGGTCAACAAAGATTGTCCCGTGCTTTGGGCACCGTGGATGAACAAGAAGGAGAAGCCCTTCAAGAAATGATGTTCGGAGCCTCCTCCTCCGATTCAAATGATTATGAAGGAGGCCGCGAGGCCGGATATGATGAAGAAGACCTATACAGAGAGGAAGCTGAAGAAAGAGTATCGGTCTTCGACCGACTCAAATACCCTGACCAGGCAAAAAGAAAAGTTTGCAAGCAGAAAGGAAGAATGCAAATCTTCATCTGTAACATGGCTAGAATCGCCAGGGGGCAAGATATGCTACCAACTCAGCCAGATGAACTGCTCAGGCTGGCTACCAGACCAGGACCCGTCACAAGAAGAGGCCAGGCTGCAAAAGATAAGATGAAGAATGACGAGGAAACCCGCAAGGTCACCACCATGACAGTCAATGTGGTGACAACAGAAGAAGAAGACAATCCCTTCGTTGATGATGCTGAAGGGACTTCAGAAGATATACAGATCCCATCGACTCTGGATCCCATGATCCAGATGATGTTCAGAAGATATCAACAGGAGATCAGTGCTCTCAGAAGACAGCTAAATGAGAGGCATGAAGCCACACCGGTCTCCAAACTAGCCGAACCTGTGGGGCAGACTTCCAGCTCAGCAGAAACAGCTGTCCCGACTAATCCTCCTCCAGCTGATAAGGGCAAAGCACCGAGCCAACCTACTCCACAGCAGACAGTGGCTCAGCCCTCTATATCTCAGACGCAGCCTGTCGCGTCCATCTTGCGCGCAACTGTGATGACGACTCCTCACAGCCAGCAATAAGCTCATTTCTTCCTAGAGGAGATAGATCCAGCCATAGCCCACAAGCTGATGATTGAGAAAATTGTGGAGATGAAGCTGTCGGAGAAGATTGGTGACGATGGCAGCACCTACGATGTGTACAAGGTGCCGTATCCACCCCAGTATGCGGCTAAAAGATTGCCTCCGGGCGTCAGTAAGCCGCCAAAATTTGAGAAGTTCAATGGCCAAGGCTCCCCCAGGGAGCACATAGCTTACTACACCACAATTATGGGTGATTTGGCAGCCGACGAAGCTTATCTACTCAAATTCTTTGGCTCATCCCTCAGTGGGTTAGCCTTTGAATGATATTCGAGCCTGCCAGCTGGGTCGGTGGTTGACTGGCCTGATATGCAGAGAAAGTTCCGTGACAGATTTCATGTCACAGAAAGAGAGATCACTATAGCAGAACTGTATGCAACCAAGCAGAAACAGGATGAGACAGCACTGGATTACATCAAAAGGTGGAGGAACTTGGCTATGAAATGCAGAAGACCTCCCCATCAAGAAGATGCAGTGCAGATATGTAAACAAAGCCTCAGGAGAGAGGTGCTAGAAAAGATGATCGGTGCAGATGTTAGAACATTTGACCGACTGAATAATATAGTAGCGGAAGTCGAGACGTTCTTGTCCAAGCGTCCGACCGCCAATGCTCCCACTATGCCGAAGGGAAAATCCAATGATCGACGGCCATCACACTCTGAGGCCAACGTCGTCGATTTTAGAACCTTTGAGCAACAGAAAGGGAAAAAGGAAGCAGATGAAGCTCCCCCGCCTGAGGGTGCGACAGAAAAAAAGGACAAAGTCTCTCTGAGAGACAGAATGAGAAGGGCTTACTCTTTTCCCAAAGATAAGACATCAGCATTATTTAACTAGGCATATAAGTTCAACAAGGTAACATTGCCTGAACCGAAGAGACCCGCAGATGCGGAAAAGAAAGATGATCCGCTGTTCTGTCCATTTCACCGTGCGCTGGGGCACGCGATTGAGGACTGTTATGTCTTCAAAGATATCATGGAAGGAATGGTTAAGAAGGGTGAGCTGCAGCTGGGAGATTACCAGGTGAAGCCGCCTCGTCCACATGAGCCTCCGCCCTGGAGGCTGGCTGCCAATATGATCTCAGTCTACCAACAGCTGCCCAAGGAAGCCGCTGAAGAATGCACCAGGCATACCTATGAAGCTTGCTTCCTCACCCCACAGAAGGATCAGGAGGGATGGCAGATGATACCCATAAAGAGCAGAAAGAAGACTCCCGCAGCCAGTACCAGCGGAGCAGTTATCTGGGGTGTCACCCCAAGGCCCGAGCCGCCTCCAATAAAGCCAGTATGGCATACAGCTGAGACCGGACCAGTCATCCGGATCCCTACTCACAACCGGAGGAGACAAACTCCCCTCCCTGCACATAAAGAAGTAAGTCCTGCAGCCAGGCGTCTACAACAGTATATCAATGAGCTCGACGAATATGAGCAAAAAGAGCCCAAGCACCTGTTGGTGAAAGACTGTATACTCTGGGAACAGCTCGAGGAATTGAAAATTGAAGAGCAGCCAGAGGCAGAACAAAAAAAATGAGACTGAGCCCTTCTGGGGGCAGGAGCCAGCAAAGCCAAATTCCCAGAAGAAGAAGAGACGACCAAAGTCCAAAAAGGAGAAGAAAGTCACGACAGTACAATGTAACACCCTGTCGGTACTCTTTTCCTTGCTCGGGGAGAATGACGAGGATGAAGCATCAAATGCCCCGCTAGAAGCCAACCATGCTGAGGCCTCAACCTCGGCCCATGCAACACGTTCTGGGAGAAAATGGGGGCGCCCACCACCAGCTAACCATAAAATCATGTTCAGAGGGGAGCAGCCCTATCAAATCTCGGAACCAGAGATGCGAGGCGTCCAGGTTCCTCCCCCTGCCAGTTTATACCAGGAGGGAAGAAAAGCAGATGAAGCCCCCTCATTCCTGGAATTTCTGTCCAGTCTGGAGAATGAACAGTCAGTGCAGGTTATGCCAGCTACAAACAACAAGTGCCAGCAGTCGGCAGATAGAAAGCAGAAGCAGCATGAAGAAGATGAAAGATGTAACCCTTTAGCAAAGCCAAGGGCCGTTGCTACAGAAGAAACATCCCAGGGAATCGACCTAGAGGACGAAACTGGCGCCGGGCATCAAAGGCCACAGGCACCACATGAACCTCCAAGACCCCGTTGGGTGGAGGAGATGAGGCTATCCAATGTCCGGGTGGGTAGCCGGATCATGAAAATGCTGAAGAAGCTCCCTACCAGGTTCTCCATCTGGGAAATCCTCTCTCTGAGTGAAGAGGCTCGCCAAGCCATCATTGATGCCTTGCAGTCGCCGGCACAATATGAAGCACTCTTGACAGAAGTGAATTCTGGGCCCTCGATCACGTTCACAGAAGATGATATGCTGATCCCAAATTCCGGCCATAACAGACCGCTATATATGAGGGGTTCCCTGAACTGTCAGCCGATAAGCAGGATACTGATAGATCCCAGGGCTGCTGTAAATATTCACCCATACCGCATCTACCAGAAATACTATTTTGATCTGCAGCTCACCAAGGTCAGAGACATGAAGATTGCAGGATTCAACCAGAAGTGTGAGACACCCCTTGGGGTAGCCGATTTCAACCTCACATTGGGAGACCTCACTACCGTGGTACGATTCTATGTGATCGACTCCAATACCACGTATAAAGCCCTGCTGGGGAGACCGTGGCTGCATGAATATCAAATAGTGCCATCCACGCTACATCAGTGCATCAAATACTGCCATGAAGGAAAAGAAGAGAGAGTGTTTGCAGATCTGCATCCTTTCGAAGTGTTCGAGTGTCAAATGCTCGATGCATCCTACTACACCGAGGTATCGCGAAAGTGCGAAAGTAAAGAGGCTGTGATCAGCCAGAAAAAGCCCGCTACAGAGGCAAGGGATTGGTCTCCACCGCCACCAAAGGGCTATGTTAAGAAGCATAATGTATCTCATATCTCTTATGCCGGTGACTTTGCTCGGGTTACCCCTCCTAGCGTCCACCCGGATGATGCCGATAAAGAAATGAAACAAAAGTACACTCAGGTGGAGGTGCCGCAGGGTTTATTTAAACCCATCGTCAGTCTTGAGTACCAAACGGTGCTACCACTGAAGACTATAGAAATCCCTCGCTTCAGCGAGCCCCCTATTATATTCTACACTGGGGAGCCAGTCGAAGAAGATGATCAAGACTGTATGGCCCCTGAAGAAGCAGCAAACCGGATGGTACCGATTACAGGCTTGGATTACACTACCCAAAGGGTTTCACAAATGTTCTCCAAGATGCAAATGCCATCAATGCAGCCTGCTGCTCAGAAGAAGGCATTCAAGGAGTTATGGGATCCACCTCGGGACAACAAAGAACTGAGGAAGATCACTCAGCACCCAGGATTGGGTTATACCCTCCAAGAATACTATGAGGCTGAGGTAGACGTCATATCTGTCTCCTACCAGCATGAAGACCCCCCCAAGGTGGGATATGACAAATACCCCTCAGAAGATGAAGAAATCATTTATCAATCCATAATAAACAATGAGGCCCCAGGCAGCCTATCAGAAACAGAAACACCTGATGAGACAAAGAAAGCTTGGTACTGGGAGGACTTATCTTGCAATGAGGATCTATTCCAGGCTGAAGCAAAATTTGATACGGGAACCCCGGATGAAGATCAAATAGCCAGAGAGCTGCAAGAGTGTTTGGAGTTCGGGCGCATCCTAGAAGAATTCCGGGCTCTACAGAATGGTGACCTTTCAGGCGAGCCCACATCAGAAGAGCCTCTAAGAACGGAAGAGTCTACTCCTGAATTTCCCGGTGAACCAGCCTCGTCCTCGGGACAGGCTGAACAGAGTCCAGTAATATTGGCCCTATATGATGCACCAGCATCCGATGATGACCAGTATGATGAAACAAAGGAGCATGAGACTGAAGAAGATTATATCCCGGGAGGCTTTATTGATTTGCAAGAAGCCCCGCCCGAAGTCGAAGACGGAGGTCAAGCCACCATCGATGAGCTGATAGAAATAAATTTGGGGTCCGCAGATGAACCAAGGCCGACATTCCTCAGCGCACTGCTGGAGCCAGATGTCAGGGAACAATATATACAGTTCTTAAAAGAATTCCGAGACTATTTTGCATGGACGTATGACGAAATGTCGGGACTGAGCTCTGATGTGGCACAGCACCGATTGGCAATAAACCCAGAGGCCAACCCTGTAAAGTAGCCTTCCAGGAGAATGCGTCCTGAATTGATAAACCAGATCAACAAAGAAGTTGACAAGCTGATTGATGTAGGCTTTGTCGAAGAAAACCAGTATACTACATGGCTGGCTAATATAGTGCCCGTAAAGAAGAAGAATGGGCAGATTAGAATATGTGTTGATTTCCGGGACCTTAATAAGGCTTGTCCGAAAGATGATTTCCCAGTGCCAATCACTGATGTGATGATCGATGCAACTACTGGCCATGAGGCCCTATCATTTATGGATGGGTCATCTGGATACAACCAGATCTGGATTGCTGAAGAAGACAGAGTGCACACTACATTCCGCACTCCGAAGGGAATATTTCACTACAAAAGGATGCCGTTCGGCCTCAAGAATGCCGACGCTACTTACCAAAGGGCTATGACAAAGATCTTTGATGACCTGCTCTTCCAAAAGGTAGAGTGCTACATTGATGATCTGGTGGTAAAAACCAGCAGAAGAGAAGATCATTTGCAAGACCTGAGGATAGTATTCCAGAGGTTGCGCAGATATGAACTCAAGATGAATCCTATGAAGTGCGCCTTTGGCGTGTCCAGTGGGAAATTCCTCGGATTTATTGTCCGGCATAGGGGTATTGAAATTGATCCATCCAAAATTAAAGCTATCCAGGAGCTCCCTCCACCAAGGAACCTGCACGAGCTGAGATCTCTGCAGGGGCGTCTGGCCTATATCCGACGATTTATATCAAATCTGTCGGGAAGATGCCACCCCTTTCACAAGCTCATGATGAAAGATGTACCGTTCCTCTGGGACGATGGGTGTCAGGAGGCCTTTGAGAAGCTAAAAGAATATCTCAAGACCCCTCCAATGCTGGGGGCACCAATTAAAGGCAGACCCTTGATACTGTATATCGCAGCCACATACTGTTCCCTTGGGGCAATGCTGGCACAAGTAAATGAAGAAGGCAAAGAGCAAGCCCTGTACTACCTAAGTCGGAGGCTGATTAGAACCGAAGAAAGCTACAGTTATATAGAAAAGACATGCTTGGCACTAGTCTTTGCTGTTAAGAAACTCCGACACTATATGTTGTCACATGAAGTCAGATTGATATCTACAGCAGATCTACTCAAATACATATTGACTCAGCCGGTACTGAAAGGCCGGTTGGGCAAATGGGCAGTGATTCTGATGGAATTCGATATTACCTATATACCCCGAAGGGCGATAAAAGGACAGGTCGTGGCTGATTTCTTCGCGGAGCATCCTGTGCCAGAGAATGATATGTTGGGGACCGAATTACCCGATGATGAGACACTCGAGGCCTGTCAAGCTCAGCCAGTTATGTGGCAACTGTTCTTTGATGGAGCATCCAGAACGGAGACAGATTCTGATGGAAAGACCAGGATACGGGCTGGAGCCGGTATTGTGCTGAAATCACCAGAAGAGGAGGTTGTGCATACTTCCTGTTCTATAAACAAGCCATGCACCAACAATGAAGTCGAGTATGAAGCTCTGATAATCGGACTCAATATCAGCCTCAACATGGGTATCCAAATGCTTCAGGTATTCGGGGATTCAATGTTGGTGATAAAGCAAATCCAAGGGGAGTTCGAAGTGCGAAAGCCGGAACTAAATCCCTACCACCAAAAGGCTGTGAGCCTCATGGTGAAATTCTATCATATTGAACTCAAACATATGGGCCGTGGACATAATGCCCAGGCCGATGCACTGGCGAAACTGGCCAGCTCACTAGCAGTCCCGCCAAATGAAACATTGAACATTGTTGTTATGAACCGGCGGCATGTCCCCAGTATGCTAGAAGGGTGCCCCGAAGAAGAAGAAGTCGCCACTATCAGCGCAGTACAAGCGTTTGATTGGAGACAACAATTGCTGCAGTGGTTTCTGCACCAACAGCTGCCACAGAAAAGGAGGAAAAGATGAAACTCCTGAGGATCAAAGATTCCTATGAATTCAGAAACGGAACTTTATTCCGAATAATGGCGGATGCACGCAAAAAGATTCTACTCCGCTGCCTGTCCACTGAAGAAGCTTGGCAAGCGATGAAAGAAATACACGCTGGGACAGCAGGCGCCCACCAGGCTGGCCCCAAGATGAAGATAGAAATCAAGAAGCTGGGCTACTATTGGCCTACCATGTTTGAAGACTGCTGTAAATTTGCAAAGTCATGCCAAAAGTGTCAGGAGCATGCTACTGTGCCTAGAAGGCCACCTGCAACTCTGCACCCTACAATCCCTAGCTGGCCGTTTGCACAATGGGGAACTGATGTAGTCGGGCCATTGCCAACTTCCTCGGCCGGACATAAGTACATACTGGCCATAACAAATTACTTCTCCCGATGGGCGGAAGCTATAGCATTAAGAGAAGTGACTGGTGAGCTGGTCTCCAGATTCATCAAGCAAAACATTATCTTCCAGTTCGGGATCCCCAACCGAACAATATCTGATAATGGAAGTCATTTCAGAAATCAGAAAATCTATCGGCTTGCCGAGAAGTATAAGATTGAATGGAGAACCTCCACTCCCTACAATCCACAGGCAAACGGGTTGGCAGAAGCTTTTAATAAGACCTTGTGTACATTGCTGGCCAAAGTCGTCAGTTCCAACAAGAAGGATTGGGAAGAGAAAATGTATGAAGCTTTATGGGCATATCGCACCGTCTTCAAAACACCTACAGGGTGCTCACCATACTCATTGGTGTACGGCTCAGAGGCAGTGGTCCCGCTGGAGCTGGAAGTCCCGTCACTCAGAGTGGCGGTCCAATATGACCTAGCCCCTGGCGAACAGACCAATACGGAAAGAAGGTTAGAAGCACTGGCTGAATTGGAAGGGAAGCGCCTCCAGGCCCAGAAGAATATCCAAATGTATCAGGCCCGCATGGCCGCTGCATTCAATAAACTCGTAAGAGGATGAGAATTCAAGAAAGGTGACCTCGTCATGGTCAAGAAAAAAGAAGTCATGGCGTCCAACCCAAAAGGAAAGCTGAATGCTAATTGGGAAGGTCCTTATGTGATACAAAGGGTCTACGAAGGAGGGGCCTACGTAGTTGTTAACCATCGAGGGGAAATTCAGTTCTCGCCGCTCAACGGTAAACACCTCAAGCTGTATCATGCTGCACAACCAATATTCCCCAAGTAATCGGCAGATACACCCTTTCCTTGGTTCAATGGCACTCCGCCCTAACCAAGCTACCTTCCCTTGGCTTAGTGGCATCCCGCCATGCCGAGATACACCCCTTCCTTGGTTTAGTGGCACTCCGCCCTAACCAAGCTACCTTCCCTTGGCTTAATGGCATCCCGCCCTAGCCGAGATACACCCTTTCCCTGGTTTAGTGGCACTCCACTCTAACCAAGCTACCTTCCCTTGGCTTAGTGGCATCCCGCCCTGGCCGAGACACACCCTTTCTTTGGTCTAGCGGCATCCCGCCCTAGCCGAGATACACCCTTTCCTTGGTTTAGTGGCACTCCGCCCTAACCAAGCTACCTTCCCCTGGCTTAGTGGCATCCCGCCCTAGCCGAGATACACCCTCTCCTTGGTTTAGTGGCACTCCGCCCTAACCAAGCTACCTTCCCTTGGCTTAGTGGCATCCCGCCCTGGCCAAGATACACCCTTTCTTTGGTCTAGCGACATCCAGCCCTAGCCAAGCTACACCCTTTCTTGGTATAGCGGCGCTCCGCCCTAACCAAGCCATCCCTCATCATGATCCAATGGCATTCCGACTTGTCACCCTAAAAAAAGGGGGAAGAGAGAATAAAACAATAAAAAAAAATGGGGTTAAAAATAGAGATACCCCGCCGGTCTTGTTCAGGTTTTCTGAGCAAGGGTAAAAAATGGCTAAAACCCAGCTGTGGTGAAAACCCGAAAGGGCACTTCAGGCAAAATCGGGTACCCCGCCACGTGAAAACCTGAAAGGGCGCGTGGGCAAAAGCAAGAGGGGGCTGGCCCCGACGAAAACCCGAAAGGGTGCTTGAGTCAGTAATGTGGTGATCCTAAAGAAACCTCACCTCCCGCCATAAACTTCTCGTCGATCGACCGACACCTTGCCCGATCAACGATCAAACCCACCCAGTATAGACCCTACGTCTGTCCTGATAAAACCCTCACACCTTGCCAAAGTCCCACCATGGTGAAGTCTACTGTTGATCGATTGGCGCACTACCCGATCAATGATGAAAATCTATCCAGTTTAGACCCTACGTCTATCCTGATGAAACATATGAAATCCTTGCATTGGTATAAACCCAATACCGATGATGAAACCTGTTGTTGATCAATTGGCACCCTGCCCGATCAATGATGAAAACCTATCCAGTTTAGACCCTACGTCTATCCTGATGAAACATATGAAATCCTTGCATTGGTATAAACCCAATACCGATGATGAAACCTGCTGTTGATCGATTGGCACCCTGCCCGATCAATGATGAAAACTTATCCAGTTTAGACCCTACGTCTATCCTGATGAAACATATGAAATCCTTGCATTGGTATAAACCCAATATCGATGATGAAACCTACTGTTGATCGATTGGCGCACTGCCCGATCAATGATGAAAACCTATCCAGTTTAGACCCTACGTCTATCCTGATGAAACATATGAAATCCTTGCATTGGTATAAACCCAATACCGATGATGAAACCTGCTGTTGGTCGATTGGCACCCTGCCCGATCAATGATGAAAACCTATCCAGTTTAGACCCTACGTCTATCCTGATGAACATATGAAATCCTTGCATTGGTATAAACCCAATACCGATGATGAAACCTACTGTTGATCGATTGGCACCCTGCCCGATCAATGATGAAAACCTATCCAGTTTAGACCCTACGTCTATCCTGATGAAACATATGAAATCCTTGCATTGGTATAAACCTAATACGATGATGAAACCTGCTGTTGGTCGATTGGCACCTGCCCGATCAATGATGAAAACCTATCCAGTTTAGACCCTACGTCTATCCTGATGAAACATATGAAATCCTTGCATTGGTATAAACCCAATACCGATGATGAAACCTGCTGTTGATCGATTGGCACCCTGCCCGATCAATGATGAAAACCTATCCATTTTAGACCCTACGTCTATCCTGATGAAACATATGAAATCCTTGCATTGGTATAAACCCAATACCGATGATGAAACCTGCTGTTGATCGATTGGCACCCTGCCCAATCAAATGATGAAAACCTATCCAGTTTAGACCCTACGTCTATCCTGATGAAACATATGAAATCTTTGTATGGTATAAACCCAATACCGATGATGAAAACCTGCTGTTGATCGATTGACGCACTGCTCGATCAATGATAAAATCTGTCCAGTTTAGACCTTACGTCTATCCGATGAAACCTATGAAATCTTTGCATTGGTATAAACCCAATACCGATGATGAAACCTGCTGTTGATCGATTGGCACACTTGCCCGATCAATGATAAAACCAGCCTAGTGTAGACCTTACGTCTATTCTGATAAGATTCATGAGGTCCTTGCATTGGTATAAACCCAATATCGATGATGAAACCCACCTTTGATCGATGGGCACCCTGCCCGGATCGACAAAGAAACCCGTCCTATTAAACTTGCATGTCTTTCGACGTCCCG
>JAHNEJ010000645.1:0-100158 GCA_022559845.1 Amorphophallus konjac | reverse complement strand
CTGACTTTTCTTCTTTTCTTCTTCTTCTTTTTTTTTGTCCCTTCTTCTCTTCTCTTTTTTTTTTGTATGATCGGCCAGGGTGGAGGTGCAGGAGAGCGCTCACCCCCTCAGGGAGGGGATGAGTGGTTCGCTCCACCGCATCAACCCCACAGTGGTAATCTTTGTTCAGCACGGGTCTCGACGGACGTGGTCGTACAGCCCTCTCTTGCCAATTCTTTCTCTTCTTTTTTTTGTCCCTTCTTCTCTTCTCTTTTTTTTTTGTATGATCGGCCAGGGTGGAGGTGCAGGAGAGCGCTCACCCCCTCAGGGAGGGGATGAGTGGTTCGCTCCACCGCATCAACCCCACTTGATCTTCAGCACGGGTCTCGACGGACGTGGTCGTACAGCCCTCTCTTGCCAATTCTTTCTCTTCTTTTTTTTTGCTTCTTTCATTTCTCTTTTTTTTTCTTTTCTTCTCTTCTCCTTTTCTTCTCTTCTTCTCTTCTTCTTTTCTTCTTTTCTTCTTTTCTTCTTTTCTTCTCTTTCTTCTTGAGGGAAACGGGGGGCTTGATTTCCCCTCCCTTCTCTTCTCTTTCTCTTCTCCCTTTTTTTATAACAGCCCCCATGATTCCTGGAAGCTGCATATGCTTCGAAGCATCGTCCTCGAGGCCGCGAAGACAGCTGCATCGAGTCTGGATTTTCTCCCCATAGGGCTGGCGAAGACAGCACCTGCAATTCATCAAAGGAGGGAAACATCGTTTATTAGGGGGCCATGAGGCCCTGAATCCCAGCGAAGAGATGAAGGGTAGTTTAGGTCCCACCGGGCGTGCCAGACTTGTGGACGCACTTTTCATTCGCTTGTTATTCTCTTGTTGGTTTATTCGTTTATTGAGTGCGTGGGCGTGCCAGTCACAAAGTGACAATTTATTCGGGCTCCGAAGAACCCATGGTGCGCTCGATCTGACTTCGTCAGACGATTGTGTGGTTCGTGTCGGGGCCAAAACCCGCCGCGCCATAAAGGTCACGGTGTCGTTTATATCCCCCATACGAGGGAACACCCTTGATTAATCACCGAGATTCAGGGCCTCATGGCCAAGAAATTAATTACATAAAAGGTCTATTAGGAGGTATTGAAATCCTCGCGCGACGGCGGGAAGAAAACCGTTCGAGATCATGTCGGTCATGTGCTGACCATTTAATGTTCGGACGAGTGTCCGTCTCGGGAAAAGCGCGATCGTCGCGGGAAGACCAGAGCATATGTATGCCAGGATATGGCAACTTATTGTTCAGAAGGACGGAAAACGTTCGGCTAAACCTCGGTTAGAGCGGTCGGAAACGGGTAAATCTGTTGGCCCGATGCAAGAGCAAGCAGCGACCATACTACGGTGGGCCCCCCCGCGGTTGAAACAAGACCTGCATGAGCGTCATTAATATTTTCGACGCCAAGGGGCGATGAGGGAATATCCCTTGCATTGGCTGAAAAGCCCTGTGTCCGGAGAAGCGGGCGTTCGAAACATGTCGGTCATTCGGGAGACCATTTAATATTCGGACGAGAGTCCGGCTTGAGAATATTATAATCATCGCAGGAGGACATGGAACATATGCGTGCCGGGATACGGCAAGTTTATTATTCCGAGACACTGAAAACATTCGGTTGAATCTCAGTTGTTGTAACCGGAAACCAGTAAATCTATTGGCCCGATGCGAGATCAAGTCAGGACCATACTGGGGGCGCCTCCCGTGGTCCGAACGAGGCCTGCGCGGGCATCATTAATATTTCCGGCGTTGGAGGGCAACGGGGGAGAGTCCCGGGACTAGATTCCAGAATCGAAAACGTATTCGAAAGGAACAGGCTGTAGACCGAGGATATGAGCCAGACGATGACCATGATCGGGACGGGCCCGAGGTCTAAGTGTGGCCCACGAAGGTCTTATTGATATTCCCATGGAGGGAGTCCAGGGGTGGCGAGAGCCGTCTCGTTCTATTCCGATTCTGTCGATCACTTGCGGACCTTTTCATGTTCGGGCAAGGGCCCATATTGAAAGTGCGACGTGGGTGGAAACGGCCCCGTACAAATGTATGCCGAGTTTACGGCAATTTCAATGAAAGAGCGGGAGCGAATCCCGTTAGAATGAATCCGATCTAACGAGCTATCGGCTCGGAATAATGCCAGCTCACGACCATATCAGGGCGAGAGCGGTCGGCCATGTTGGTTTGTTCACGGGTCTTTTCATGTTCAGACACAGGTCTGCAATAGAAACGCGGCAAAAATCAGGGTGAACCCGTTCAAATGTCTGCCGAGCGTGCGGCAATTTTAGTAGTGGCTCGGGAAGGGATCCGGCCTGAGAAACGAGTCCGGTTCAATCGGAATGTTGGCCCGAGGCGAGGTCGGGTCATGGCCAGTTCGGGATGATTCCCAAGGCTCAGGCCCAACTTGGGAGGGCGACATCGTTGTTCCTTCAGCACTGGGTCACGAGAGAGACGGGGCTGCAAAGTGAATTTTACCATCGTTTTATTATTACTTAGAGTTTTACTATTATTATTTGTTGATTTATGTATATCTTTGAGTGAGTTCGTTATTGCTATTTATTTATTTTTTTCTTGTGATTTATTCATTTATTATTTTTTATTGTTAGGTTTATTATTTTTATTGTTTGTTCGTTTTATTATCATTCGTTTACTTGTCATTTTTTGTTAAGTTTGTTATTATTATTTATCCTGGGATATCATTTATTTATTTATCACTCTTGGTGAGTTTGTTATTATTATTCATTCATCTTTGTTATCATTTATTTGTCTAATTATTATTATCGTTATTTTTTAAGCTTATTATTACTATTACGTATTCCTTTATTATTCTTATTTATTTATTCATTTTTTGAATTTGTTATTTATTATTATTATTATTATTATCACTCATATTTTCTGGAGAGAGAATGGGCCATTAGAGGGCTAAGAGAAAGGCGTACCGCTGAAGGGCTGGGAGTGTGCCGCTGAAGGGCCTGGGGACTGTGCCGCTGAAGGGCCGAGGAGTATGCCGCTGAAGGGCCTGGGGACTGTGCCGCTGAAGGGCTGAGGAGGTGTGCCGGCGAAGGGTATGGCCGAGTGTGCCGGGGAAGGGCCGGCTGGAGCGTGCCGGGGAAGCGACGGTTGGAGCGTGCCGGCGAAGGCCTGGCAGGGCGTACCGGGGAAGGCCCTTAGGGGCGTGCCGACGAAGGGCTGGAGTAGGTGTACCGGTGAAGGCCCACTCTCCCTCTAGTTCTTCTAAGGCTTTTCTTTTCTTCCTCTCTGATTTTTATTAAGTGTACAGAGGTTTCTTCTTTTCTTCTCTTGATCAGTTTCTATTCTTTCTCCCACGAGGACGAATGTTCAAGTTGTTTAGTTATCGTTCGATTTGGCTCTCTTTGAATTGATTGCATTGTTCTTTGCATTGGTTGAAGCATTTTACCGTTATTCTTTTCGTTTGTTTGTTGCTTTCTTTTAGTCCTTCTTAACGTGTGATCGCTCCATTTGTTAGTTGTTTCTCTTTATCTTTTCAACATGTTATCGTTTCTAACGAAAATTCGGCAGCATCTCCCCTTGACCCGAGCGTAAGGGAGATACAGGGAGCGCGCCTACAAGGAGTGGCGGAACCCGACAACTGGAGGTGGGCGCCCGAGAGCGGCAACACCTTTAATAAAACTCAAAAAACTCGGAGGGAACGGCGAATGGAAGCCTACTCTAGAACTGGCTGAGGGGGGAATGCATCGGGCAAGAAGGAAGGGCAGGTGTGCCGGGCAAGGACGGCACGAGAGGGCATGCCGGCGAAGGAGATGGAAAGTGTGCCGCTGAGGGCCAAATGGAGTGTGCCGCTGAGGGCGGCTGAAGGTGTGTCGCTGAGGGCCAAAGGGTGTGCCGCTGAGGGCAGCTGAAGGCGTGCCGCTGAGGGCCAAGGAGTGTGCCGCTGAGGGCAGCCAAAGGTGTGCCGCTGAGGGCCAAGGAGTGTGCCGCTGAGGGCAGTTGAGGGCGTGCCGTCGAGGGCTAATAGAAGCGTGCCGGCGAAGGCCGCTGATGGTATATCAGCGAGGGGCTTAGCCAGGACGCACGGCTAGAAGCTAGGGAGGCTGGGCAAAGGAATGAGGACTGGGGGTTAGCCAGGTGGACTGGGGATTGAAGAAAGGGGGAAGGCCAAGGAGGAAAGATCATCGCCGGAGGCCAAACCGACGGGGAAGACGAGGAGGAAGAACACGATCAAACGCATGCAAAATACCCAAACGGACGGAGACAACGGAAGAACCCAAAAGGGGGTTTTTATTCAATAGGGAAAAGGGCCACAAACGGCCACATACATTGCAAAGGGAAAGGGATAGGAGAAAAGAGAAAGAGAATATAGCGTGGGGGAGGGGGAACGGAATACAACGGGGAAGAGGGACGGAGCGTGAGCTCCTCCCCCTCCTTCTCTTCTTCTCTTCTTTTCTCTCAGCCTGTGGTGGTCGGAGCAGCAGGCTCCTCTTCTTCTCTTTTTCTTCTTCTCTTTCTCTTCTTCTCTTCTTCGTGTCTCTGTCTCTTCCTCCCTTTTTTTCCTGGAATGGGAGTGCCTTTATACTCCCAGCAGCGGGAGCCTTCGAGCACGGCCGTCGGAGGCGGGAAGTGGCTCGTGATGATGGGGATTGACTCCCCCTGTCCTGGCTGCCAGGGGAGTAGCGCGCGTGGCCCAACCATTGGCTGACACCCCAGAGAGCCTACTGCGCGCCAAGGATGCATAGGGCATGGGCACCACGTCGTCTGGCCGTAGAAAAGACTTCACGCTGTGCCGCTGCTGCGATGAACAAGTGTGCCGTAGGAGGGCCAAAAGGGCGTGTCATTGAACGCTGCTAAAGCGTGCCGTAGGAGTCCCACAGAAGTGTACCGTTAGTAGCCCCTGGGGGCGTGCCGCTGAGGGCCTAAAGGGCTGTGCCGCTGGGTAGGGCGGAGGGTGTGCCGCTGAGGGCCTATGATCGCGTGCCGCTGAAGCCCCCCAAGGGGGTGTGCCGCTGAACAGCTCGAGGGCGTACCGCTGAAGCCTCCTGAGGGCGTGCCGCTGGAGACCCCCTGGGGGTGTACCGCTGAAGCCCTCCCTAGGGGTGTGCCGCTGAAGCCTGGGGGCTTGGGTGTGCCGCTGAAGGGCTCCCATGGGCGTACCGCTGGAGAGGGGCCAGGGGCGTGCCGCTGAAGGGCCTTGGGCGTACCGTCGAACGGCTAAATGGGCAATTTTGAGCCCGTTGTGAGCACGAGTTGTGGCCCGTTTGATTTTCTTCGAGACCCATGGATTGTGGGGCTCTTGGTGGTTGGTTTCTATTCACTGTCGTGACTCCGGAGATGGCTTCATGGCAGTGAGGACATTTGGGGGATCCGGATGACCAGTCTCTCCGGGGCCTCTTCACCCGATGCCGTCGTTGATGCCGGGCCGAGCATGATATCTCGGTGTGCAATTTTTTGGTGTCCACAGGGTCCCCAAGCAATACACATCTTACCGTGGTCGACTACGAGACTAGCCTTACCAGTCACTCGCAGCTACCAACCGGAAGCCATAATCTGTCAAAGATCACTTCTCCGAAACACGATCTCATCTGAGGACACGATTGGTAACACAAGCTAGGCACCAAGCCACTGACTCTGACCAACACGTCCTCGACCTTCGTCAGGCGACATCCTCGACAACCGCATCCGGGTCTAACACCGATGCCTGACACGACTCCCATCACATGAACAGGGTATTCATGCGGTACACTTGCCAACATTTTCCCCCAACACTCCATCCTGCCAGTGCCAAGAACCATGGTATCTCGAGCAATGGCACGGCAACAACACGTCTCACATCGAGGAACCAATCCTCTGATGCTCAACGCAACCTCAGGAATCCGCCCATAGAAACCAACGCTACGATCCTGAACCTGTGGGTTATGGGTCCACCAGGCTTCCGCTACGCACTCTGATCCACACGCGCAACCAACACTGCAACTCGGGACTCGCCATCCCAACAATCCACAACTCGGCTGGCCAACTTCATGAAATAGGGTGAGGAAAAGCTCCCTTACCGCAAACCCCAAGCACAGATTCACTCCCAAATATGGCAATCCTTAGCAACACTGTAGGCTCCGAACTGCCACGCATCGGAAAGTTCCAGCACCAGCCAAGAATGCGAACACCGCCCAACCAACACTCATCCTTTCGGAACAGCGCCAGCACCCTCACACACCAGGGAAAATGGGCACAACTCTCACAGGCAACCACCTTGCCAAAACACAGGACACGTATCGCACGGATTTCATGGCACACAGAGGCCAACCAATCCTGACACACAATGCAAGACGACGAACTTTAGCCAAATGCCTCCAACCAAAGGAGAAACCGATCACACCTCCGACCAACGGAAAACCTCCACGCTCGACCTGACCTCAAACCTTGCACATACTGGGAACAACACCTTCCAACACCGAGAAAACCAATACCTCGTCAGGTCAGCACCTCTGACACACTCGGCAAGTGTCACGTCGGACCATGATCACAGCATCTCTCGATGCACCACCGCTGTAATTCCTCGAACTGCAACACACCATGCCAAGAGCTGTAACACGAGCCATAACCGACAACCGTCAACGCTCATCCCCGAATTCTGAAACTCACCGCAAAACCTTCACAACTCAAACCAAAACCAGGCAAACACAACCCATTCGCACGCAACAGCACAAGAGCAAGAACTTACTGGGACACCACAACCCAATCCTGCCTCGAAATCCATAAAACAATCGGGACTAACACGTCATTCCTAACGCCACAGAGCACGACAAGAACATCAGGCTCGACGAAACAGTAGCTCACCGAGAAGATCCTCTGCTTATCCGAGTGCACCTCTCGATCAGAACACCCGCTCTGCCACCTTAAACCACAACCTCAACGCCTCAGGGGCTGGACAACCTCAAGCTAAAGTGGCCAAACTCAACAACAGCTCCCTCAGAGCATGCTCACGGCCATTTAACCACAAAGAATCCTTGCCAACCACCTGACCTCGCAGCAGACATCTCAAACGTAGCACAATTGGGGTCACCACCGATGAGGGAGAAGCTCTCAACCTCGATCCGCAGACCCCACGTCGGCACGAAAGCTGCGAACAGCAAACGCCTTCACAGCGCCACGCAGCGCACTCAAGCTCTCAAGCGAGAAATCCAGCGGAAAACAAACACAAAACCCTAAGCCAGCTGTTGACTGTACTGGACCTTATAGACTCTGATCACTGTAATATCTCGAATTCCCATGTACGTCCATAAACACTGCTCTGAGACCATCTGTGACGACCAAAGATCCAGATACCAGGAAGAACCCAATACCATTCAAATCCTGACCCACCGCCCACGAGTCGAGAGGGCTCGGAAGGGCTAAAAGGAGTGTGGAGGTCAAAGAAATAGGAAATAAACAGGATAAATCAACAATTAATAGAAATAAATAACAAGTACAACAACAGAGTCCAGTTTAACAGAAAGTACAATCTAAAACAGTAAAGCGTACCACATGCCAAGTGAACACTCGGCCCGACGAGCTGGCAACTAAGAACCTCCGCACAGCACTCTCGACCCTCGAGGAAGAACCACCGCACCTGAAAAGTAGGGGTGAGCCTCATGTCACTGGCTCAGTAGGGATCCTGCAGAACCCCAACTGAGAACAACGGTAGTAACGGAAGGGAAAGCGGCGCTAACAAGAGCAACAACAACAATGGCAGAGTAACAACTACGGCGAAGGGAACAGCTGTACCAAACCACGACAGTAGAAAACCATGGCTCTACAGCTACTCCTACCGGTGATAGGAAAGGGAAACCCCGATCTCACAATCGGGAACCGGGCCACTCTAACGCCAGTCCTACCGAGTAACACTCACGGCAACCCTGCCGTAGAGGCTTGTCCTTCCAGACAGTGCCAACCTGGACATGTTGTCCAAGGTGCGATCCAGACCGCCTGGTCGAGGACACCACACCAACAAGACACAACCTCGATAAAGCACATTGGAACGGTCTAGAAGCCACGTCTCGCAGACGGGAAACAGAACTCGGAAACAACAGAGTCACGGCTCACCTGATAGGAGTATCTGCTCACCAGAAGCAAAGTCAGATACGTCCACTAACGTCTTAGTCCGTGTCTCAGGTGTCTCCCTCCGGCCCAGCGGGAACTAAGACACCGTACAAGTAACCACAGAACAAGTGACTAGTCGGGGTCGTGCGCGTCAGCACACATCCGAAGTCCCCGACCACGTGTGCACACATAGACCGTGCATTTCTGGTCTGGCCCTCTGACTGATTTTCCCCTCAGCCGGACTCTGGCTGGTAGACGTGGGGCCCGACGGTAACATGACTAAAATCATCTCTCTGGGGTAGCCTCGCCACCACTCCCTGGTGGGACTACTCACGTGTCGGAAGGCTACGACTAGTGGGGAGTCACTGATGTGACCACTCTCCAATGAGAAACTCTGAGAAACACGGATGCACCCTACGTGAAAGTCGAGAAGAACCAAGTGGCGCCGAGCCACTGGACTCTGGACGGTCCTCTAGACTCACTAAATCTAACGGTCCTTGAGTCACAAGACTCGGGGTCAAGACCATCGTACGCAACATCACAATGCCGTTAATCTAGCCTAATCCCTAGGTCTAAAACCATGGTAGCACGAATACCGAGATAGCTCACGAGCTATCGAGACCATTCCCTCAAAAGGGAACTCAAGATATCAACAGCCCCAGGCTGGGTGGTTGGACTCACAGTCCAGAAGCCACACACACGGCCCACACGGAAAGCACAGAAGCATGGTTCCCAAGATAGCTCACAAGCCGCCACGCCAATTTCCCATCCCAGGGAAAAGTGGGAAACCTCCAGCTCCAAGATGGACGACTGGACTCATAGTCCAAGGCCTTACACGAGGCCCACATGAGAACCATCTTCCGCAGAAACCCACGACATGCGAGGGAACCCCACCGCACTCACACCGATATACGGTGACTCGATCAAGCGTAACACAAAGCCTGGAACACATGGGGTCACCCGGACCCACCACACCTATGGGCACGATCGAGGTAACATGGTACCTTCAGACATCCCAGAAACATGGTCACGGAACCCACGGGATGTCCGGAACACTTACAAGGCCGATAGTCGACCACTGGGTCACAACCGGGTCGACCGGAGACCAACACAACGTGAACCCAACATTGCGAGCATGGAAAACTCTTGGCGGTCTAACCCTAGGCCGCCATGAGGCCTAGCGGTCTACACTTGGACCGCCAAAGAACGGCTAGCGATCTAACATTGAACCGCTACAAACTAAATCTCGGGGCCCTAGCGGTCTACCCTTGGACCGCGAGGCACGGTCTAGCGGGCTACCTCTGGACCGCTAAACCCTCGGAACACACACGAACTCAAGCGGTCGTAGCGGTCTAACCCTGGACCGGCAAGGACCTTGGCGGTCTATCGCATGACCGCCAGCCTTGAACCGACATAGGGAGACCCATAGCGGTCTACCCTTGGTCCGCTGGGCGCCCCTAGCGGTCTCTGGAATGACCGCTAAGGCGTCCCAAACCAGAAACGGTGGGAAACGCCCCAAAAATGCGACCCACGCCCGGGTGATGGGGAAACAAAGGGGAATCCATCCCCAAGCCTCCTAGAATGCATCTATGCCCTTAGATCGTCAAAAACCTCACAAAATGGGAGATTCGGCTCACACCCCAAAATCACGTTTTTCCGCCAAAATTCACAAATAAGCCCGCTCTGCTCACCACGGTCTACCGAAATCGGGGGAAAGGAAGTACACAAGCTGGGGGTCCACCTCCCTATCTCCACCGAAGATTTCACTCACCGCGGATGCCGCTCCGCGAAGAAAACGTCGCAAAACCCTTGCTATTCCACGAACCCGCAGTCGAGCTTCAACGCGCCGCCGGCCCTCGATCCGCGACCCGTTCCTCGTTCCTCGCCTCCCGCCATCGCCGCCTCACCCTCCTCCGCCACCGTCGACCGCCCGGGGGAGAGGGGGAGAGAATGAGAAATGAGAGGGGAGAGAGAGAAAGGGTTAATATATATAGAAAAGCCCACAAATTACAAAATTTTAGAAAATGACGAAAAAGTACCTCCCCGATCCTCGGGAGGAGCACAATGCGCTAGTCACGTCCCAGAGTCAGAGAATGCCACGGTTCACCCTGCACAGTGTTCCAAAGGCACATCAGGGAAAAACATGTGTAAAGCACAAAACACACTCTAGGACCCACGAAAATGATCCGAAACCCACGGATCCAGATCCGAGAAATATCCGAAAAACCCGGGGCATTATAGCCCTTGTAGTCCTTCTTTTGTTTCTTTTTCTTCTTTCTCCTCTGTTGCTAAACAAAGCCCACTCGATGTACTCTTGCATTACTTTTGAAGGAATAAAAAGCTCTGGACTCTAAGCCTGATTTCTTTTCACATGCAGCTCTACATCTCCCCCTTATTCTTCCCGTAGGTAGGATGAACCCGTTTCTTTTAATTTTTCACAGGCCACCCATCCGGTGATTCAGTTTTTATCACGGTGGCCACCAGCCCAGAGCTCACTCCGATCCATGAGTGTGGCCCCGGGTTGCCAACCATCGGAAGCCTATTATGCACTTCCTTTGTTTCACCGTGAATGTGATTTCTTTCTCAAAATCCCGTCTTGGTATTTGGACCAATCCAATGGCCATGATGCCAAAGGGGTGAGATACATGGGATTCAATCCCGAATCGAAGGTTTTCTCCACACTCGCTCTCGAGTCTCCGGGCTCGCTCTCACATAGCGTAGTCCCCTGGCGACTCCACAGAAGGGGTGACATTGAAGGCCGTTAATGTGGCGATATTTGAAGACCACGTCCCGTAAACAGGGTCGTGGCAATCCATGGGTTTTTTGGAATCCCTTGTAGGCTAGCCCTCGGGATTTCCACACCCAATCCGGACTACCGGATTTTGCGGCTTCCGCGTGCATCCTATTGTTCGGGGCCACCTCGGATTTTATCCGTTTGATGCGTACGCTATTTACACCCCCATGCCTCCGGGACAAGGGGAGGTGCTGCCGAATTTTTGCCAGGTGACGCCCACTAATGACGAGATTAAAAAAAAGAGACTTAATTGAAGAAATTGAATGAAGATGGAAGATGGGTGAGCTATCCCCCAATGGACTGAATTGGAGCCTCAATATGAGTAGGCCTTTGAACCAAAAAAAAACAAAGAACCAATGAGCAGCCCTAATGAGCAATTGGATGAAACTAGTTGTGCCAAAAAAAAACACAATGCTTAACACAATTAAAACCTGATGTGACACACCCTTGGACCAAAATGAACAAGCACAATTTGCAATCAAACGGACTGATATTGGCGACCGCTCACCCGATGCTCACCAAGACCCGGGGTAACTTGGCAATGCCAAGTGGAGGTTGTGTGGGCTGGGCCCTTGCTGGTAGAGGGCCAGCAAGGCCAAGGTTTGTTTCCCCAAGGGTATGGCTGCCCAATTCAAGGGAGCCGACGAGGTGCCAAGGCACGGGTTACACTCCTCACCCCATGGTGATCTCTTGAAGCAAGGAGCTCAAGGATTGGGCTCTCACTCTCACGGCCAATGGAGTTTATGAACTAATATTGGAAAGAACAAGCACAAAATGGAACTAAGTTGGAGCACTTACTCGACCGATTTGAAGAAACCGGTCCCGCTCGGAGACGAGGGCGAGCGGGCAGGCGAGTGTTCCCCACACGCCGCGTCGGAGAAGCTTGTCCTGCTCAAACAATTACAACACTACACCTCTCGCAGGAGGGGGATCTTGGGGTGGGGGTTAACTGATATTACATCTAAAACTACCTCCACACAGGGAGGGGCCTTCAGCCGGCCAAGCGAGGAGGGGTGGAACCGAACTCGCAACCAATGAGGAGACCGATGTCGGCTCTGCCCGCTTTCTGTGAGTGCTGACAGAAGGTCGAAGAAGTAGTTGCTGTGACTGCTCCCGAATTTTGTTGGGGACGAAACCACCTGGAAATTCTTCGTAGAAGGATGGGGAAGTCGTCCAAATAATTCCGGAATTTTGGGAGGTCGATGTTGGCCGGAGTAGAGCCTCGAACAGGGAGGTAGATCTTCAGTTCTGACAGCTTCAGGATCACAACAGCAGGAAGACGTTGTTGCCACTAGCGCTCCCGGACTCAGAATGAGGCGCCGCCAGAGTCTTCGGAATCGTCTGTAAGTCCTCTTCGACACGAGCTTGACGGGGATGCCAAATGTTGTCGGAGAGGACCGGTAGGCTCTGAACATTGAGGAGGGGTCGGTGCAGACTGAGTGGAGGCAGAACCGCACACCCGGGGGAGAAAATTGATAACTTCCAGATCCGGACGCCTAACTGAGCTCTACTTTCTGAGGATGAAAGAAAACTCAGAGTAGAAGACTTTTGAAGAAGAACTCTCGATCAGATTCCCAACAGGATCATCGCAGTCGAGCTTCCACTCCGGCTCTGAACTCCTGCCAGGGAGGCTTTGCGCAGTCGGGGAAGAATGGCTCCCCTGGGCGATCACGAACTCAGAACGGGACGGGACCACCGCCGTTGCGAAGAGGACGGAGAGACGCTTCCAACGATGGCTCTTGGGCTTCTAGGAACGTCCGGAGGAGGTCGGGGTCGCTGCTGCAAGCTTCAGGTCTTCTGTAGGTTCTCTTACTCTAGATGGTAGAGGGTGGGGTGATGGAGGTGAACAAGGGAAGATGGAGGGGATGAGAGGGGGGGCGACCCTAACCAAAGGGGAGGGGAGAGGGGCGGCCAAAGCTATAGAGGGAAGGGGAAATTTGAATTCAAATGGCCTAGGGAGGTGGAGGGGTGCTTGGGGTAGTGGGAAGGGTGCTTGGGAAAGTGGGAGGGGTAGTTGGGGGTTGGGAGGTGAGATGAGGATTGGTGAAGGGGTCTTGGGAATGGGTGGAGTATTGAAGAGGGTTGTGGGGAATGGGGAGAGGCTTTAATGGGGTAGGTGGGGAGTGGAGGTGGTTGGGAGGGGAGGAGAGAGAAAAATTTTGAAATTGGGTGTGGAGGAGAGAGAAAGGGGAGTGGAAGAGAGAGATTAAGAGAGGGATGTGTGGGATTCTCTCCCTAAGGCTTCTCACCTCACTAATGGATTCACTCCACAATAAATCTGAAGTTAGAACTCACAAAATGGCAATTTTCATTCAGTGATTCATTAAGTTGAAATGGGGGGAATGGGGTCCTATATATAGGCTACCCACATTTCTACAAAAGTCCCTGACTCTTACTACAATGACCAAAGACCAAGGGGGTAGGGGCGCCCCTGGGCCTGGCCCAAAGAATTGAGCCCAATAACCATTCTAAACAATCTAATGACACTTAACCTAGTTAAATGACTCATTAACCTAGGTACAAGACTCAAATAAAAGGGAAAATACATCAAATGACTCAAATAAAAATTACATAGGACTCAAATTAAATAACTAGACCATGCCGGATGCAACCGGGGTGAGGAGACAAGCTGTGAACGTGGGCATGGGAGGTGATGTCCCCATCATACTCCCGGGGTGCGGAGAACTCGACTCCGTCGAGTAAGTGTCCTTCCCTCCTCGGAGGGTGTAGAAGTGGTACTGCCCTCAAGTCATCCGAACGAGACCGATCCATCCACCTGCCGAGATAGCGCTCGTATACCTTGCTCCTAGTGGTAGTGACATGTTCATCTAATATTCGTTCAATGCGCTCACGCTGGGCTCTCTTGGCTGGTGGTCTCTCCTCACGGGTGGGTGCTCTCTCAACGGAGGGAATAGGCTCAATATCCTCACTGGGTACCACCGTGGGTCCCTTATATGGCACTAGGTCGGCTACATTGAATGTGGGACTCACTCCATACTCCTCGGGGAGATCTAACTCATAGGCATTAGCGCCAATGCGCCTCAGGACCTGGAAGGGACCAGCCCCACGTGGCCTCAATTTGGAGATGACTCCCGGGGGGAGCCTCTCCTTCCTCACCATCACAAAGTCACCCACGTGGAATTCTTGGTGACGCCGAAGGGAGTCAGCCTGCCTCTTATAGATCTCATTTTCCTTGCTAATGTGCTTGCAAAGGTTTTCATGCAATTTTGTGAATGTTGACATTCTAGGGGTGATGGGTGGACCTGGACAACCAAAAGTAGACCAATCATGCTTTGACGTCAAGAAGATTTTGATGGAATGGGGAGGACTGGGGCATCCATAGGTGATCCGGTCATGCATGGGGGTGACAAATGCTGGGGGACCCGGACATCCATGAATACTCCTATCATGCCTACGACTCATGATGAGTGAAGGTGGACCACTACATCCGAATTTGGACAACTCATGCTTTCTACTTGACATGTGGGTGATATGAATGAATGGACCCAACATAGTGTTCATGCCAAGGGGTGTGGTAAGCCTAGACACATGCATGCTTTTCCCAAATGTGACTTCCATGTGTATAGGTGTGGGACAACCTTTGAACTCCCATTGGAAAGGATCGAATGGATCTAAGAAGGTGGCCATCATGGGGTGGGGCACAACCTTATTACCTAGGGATATGTGGCCCAAGGTCATGGCTCCCAAGGTGTAACCCGGGTCTAGGATGGGGTGGATTGGGTCAAACATGGTGGGTTGGGATAGGGAAAGGTGGGTGGTGGATAATGTGGTTGGGTCCCATAGGGGTCTAGGCTCCCATAGGAAGGGATCAAAGGGGTAGTGGAAAGGTCTTTCTAGAGGGTGGCACTCTATGTCTTCAAGGTACCCAAACGGTGAGTCATCCTCCTCCAAGATAATTGGGCCAAGGTCTCTAGTGGGTTGGCCAATTAAAGTAATTGGAATCTTGATGGGTGGGAAGTGGGCCAAGATTGGTTTCTCATCCTTGGGGAGAAAGAGGAGGATTTCACTCGTATAATGGCCACTAGTGTAGATGGAGGTTATGGAACCGGTGGCGGGGTAAGCTAGGAAGGGTCCACTAGAGTAGATGGGGCTAGACTCCAATGGTCCTATGGCTAGCATATTGGTCAGGTAGACTTGCCATTGTAAACAGTCCACTAGGTCCCCTAAGCCTTCCACAAAGTAGGAGGTTTGAAGTGTGATATGGGAAGACCGGGTGGGCACAATTTGGACTTGATATGCCAAGGGTGAGAGGTAAGGTGGTGAGCTAGGAATGGCGGGGCCTTGCTTAAGCCATTGGAGTATGGACTCATTCATGGTCAGGGTGTGCGGCTCATGAGGACCCGAACTAGGAGAGGTGGGTGGAAGTGGGGGGTCTAGGATGTTCTCTATGGTGGGAGGTGAATCCGGATTGGCATCCATCTCCACTTGGGTATGTGTGTGGGCCACAACTTCCAAGGATAATGGGGTAGGATAGTCTATGGTGGGTGGAGTGATAATGATCAGTGCATGGTACTCTCGGGGTGGTGAACATGGGTGGACTTGGGTTGGGCTTGGTCGAGAAAGTTCTTGGGTGGGAGTTGGGGTCGGGGGTGAAAGATCGGTTGGTTGAAGAGGTTTGGGTTGGGGTGCGTAGATCTTTCTAAGATCGGCCCTCATTTCATCCCAAGATTCAATGGGTGCTTCCCCTTTGGCTTCTCTCAAACCTACAATATTCTCCCATTCTTTCTTAGCTTGGCGCCAGAGCAAACTCTTGGCATAGTTGACTTGGACAAGCCCTGACAGGGTAAACCTCCCAAAGTGTTGGTCTATGGACTTCTCCCATTCTAGATATATGCTAGGGCGATATCCATCAAACACAAAGGCTTTTAATGGGCCTAAGAGTGGCGAATATGCCAAATATGAGGTAGTCATGATAGTGGACAAGGGTGATGCATGCAATGGCCCTAGGATAAAACTTAGTAGAGACAAGTCTAGAACTTGCTCTGATACCAATTTGATGTGACACACCCTTGGACCAAAATGAACAAGCACAATTTGCAATCAAACGGACTGATATTGGCGACCGCTCACCCGATGCTCACCAAGACCCGGGGTAACTTGGCAATGCCAAGTGGAGGTTGTGTGGGCTGGGCCCTTGCTGGTAGAGGGCCAGCAAGGCCAAGGTTTGTTTCCCCAAGGGTATGGCTGCCCAATTCAAGGGAGCCGACGAGGTGCCAAGGCACGGGTTACACTCCTCACCCCACGGTGATCTATTGAAGCAAGGAGCTCAAGGATCGGACTCTCACTCTCACGGCCAACGGAGTTTATGAACTAATATTGGAAAGAATAAGCACAAAATGGAACTAGGTTGGAACACTTACTCGACCGGTTTGAAGAAACCGGTCCCGCTCGGAGACGAGGGCGAGCGGGGAGGCGAGTGTTCCCCACACTCCGCGTCGGAGAAGCTTGTCCTGCTCAAACGATTACAATACTACACCTCTCGTAGGAGGGGGATCTTGGGGTGGGGGTTAACTGATATTACATCTAAAACTACCTCCACACAGGGAGGGGCCTTCAGCCGGCCAAGCGAGGAGGGGTGGAACCGAACTCGCAACCAATAAGGAGACCGATGTCGGCTCTGCCCGCTTTCTGTGAGTGCTGACAGAAGGTCGAAGAAGTAGTTGCTGTGACTGCTCCCGAATTTTGTTGGGGACAAAACCACCTGGAAATTCTTCGTAGAAGGATGGGGAAGTCGTCCAAATATTTCCGGAATTTCGGGAGGTCGCTGTTGGCCGGAGCAGAGCCTCGAACAGGGAGGTAGATCTTCAGTTCTGACAGCTTCAGGATCACAACAGCAGGAAGAAGTTGTTGCCACCAGCGCTCCCGGACTCAGAATGAGGCGCCGTAGAGTCTTCAGAACCGTCTGTGAGTCCTCTTCGACACGAGCTTGACGGGGATGCCAAATGTTGTCGGAGAGGACCAGTAGGCTCTGAACACTGAGGAGGGGTCGGTGCAGACTGAGTGGAGGCAGAACCGCACACCCGGGGGAGAAAATTGATAACTTCAAGATCCGGACACCTAACTGAGCTCTGCTTTCTGAGGATGAAAGAAAACTCAGAGTAGAAGACTTTTGAAGAAGAACTCTCGATCAGATTCCCAACAGGATCGTCGCAGTCGAGCTTCCACTCCGGCTCTGATCTCCTGCCAGGGAGGCTTTGCGCAGTCGGGGAAGAATGGCTCCCCTGGGCGATCACGAACTCAGAACGGGACGGGACCACCGCCGTTGCGAAGAGGACGGAGAGACGCTTCCAACGATGGCTCTTGGGCTTCTAGGAACGTCCGGAGGAGGTCGGGGTCGCTGCTGCAAGCTTTAGGTCTTCTACAGGTTCTCTTACTCTAGATGGTAGAGGGTGGGGTGATGGAGGTGAACAAGGGAAGATGGAGGGGATGAGAGGGGGGGCGACCCTAACCAAAGGGGAGGGGAGAGGGGCGGCCAAAGCTATGGAGGGAAGGGGAAATTTGAATTCAAATGGCCTAGGGAGGTAGAGGGGTGCTTGGGGTAGTGGGAAGGGTGCTTGGGAAAGTGGGAGGGGTAGTTGGGGGTTGGGAGGTGAGATGAGGATTGGTGAAGGGGTCTTGGGAATGGGTGGAGTATTGAAGAGGGTTGTGGGGAATGGGGAGAGGCTTTAATGGGGTAGGTGGGGAGTGGAGGTGGTTGGGAGGGGAGGAGAGAGAAAAATTTTGAAATTGGGTGTGGAGGAGAGAGAAAGGGGAGTGGAAGAGAGAGATTAAGAGAGGGATGTGTGGGATTCTCTCCCTAAGGCTTCTCACCTCACTAATGGATTCACTCCACAATAAATCTGAAGTTAGAACTCACAAAATGGCAATTTTCATTCATTGATTTATTAAGTTGAAATGGGGGGAATGGGGTCCTATATATAGGCTACCCACATTTCTACACAAGTCCCTGACTCTTACTACAATGACCAAAGACCAAGGGGGTAGGGGCGCCCCTGGGCCTGGCCCAAAGAATTGGGCCCAATAACCATTCTAAACAATCTAATGACACTTAACCTAGTTAAATGACTCATTAACCTAGGTACAAGACTCAAATAAAAGGGAAAATACATCAAATGACTCAAATAAAAATTACATAGGACTCAAATTAAATAACTAGACCATGCCGGATACAACCGGGGTAAGGAGACAAACTGTGAACGTGGGCATGGGAGGTGATGTCCCCATCAAAACCCCACACTCTGAATTGAACAATCTAGGTATATTCTCCTCTAAATCACCCAATGTGCTTAAAAAAAATGAATAAAAAAACTCTAAAAGCTTGTTTCTATCAGGGGCTGCCCCTATGCAGGCTGTGTACAAGGGTCGACCCCTGCAATGCAAGGGGTCGACCCCTTCTTCTCCCTCTTCTGGAAAATCAGCAGCCCATGCAATAAAAAAAAGGGTGGTGAAGAAAAGCCAATGAAATGATGAATCAAACAATGATTTGATTGGAACAAAACAAGGAAAGATGATGAATGAAATAATTGAAACTAAAAAAAATGAATGCAGCTGAAATTGAACCCCTCTGAAATCTAAGTGAGACAAAGCAAGATGTGCAACCTACTGAACTAACCAAAAAGAAAGAATCAAATCAATAATGAATGGCTGCTCAGCAAACACAAGGCAATGATCAATTCAATTTCAGAAATTACTGAACTTTGATGAACAAAAAAGGGAAATGAAGTAAAGAGTATGGGATCGGACTCCTCGCTCAGAGCAAAGAATTTTGCATGAACACTTGCATATGGCATGCATACGGCCCACGAACAATGGTTGTTCCTTAAAGAATCATTCTCCATCAGATTTCAATCTACCTTTGGCAAAAGAGAAGAAGGAAGAGAAGCAAGCAAACAAACAACAACAACAACAACAACAACAACAACAACAACAAAACAAGGGTTGAACCTGTTAGAGGAATGGGTCAACCCAGCCCATGGGTGGGTCGACCCATCCCCCCCCCCTCTTCTTCTGATTTTCACCCGCCTCCTGCCCTGGAAAATTCGTTCGATCGAACTGGATTTTCGGTCGACCGAACCCCCCCTTTCTTAAAAAAAAAAACACAACAAGAAGAACGAATGATGAAAGAAAAGAATTAGTGACCCAAGGAAAGGAAAAAGAAATGGATGAAATGAAGCAAAGTCAAAGACAAAAAAAATCCTTTTTCCATCCGCATGGTTGGATTTCAAATCGGAATGAAGCCTCATGTGCATTTGCATACACATAGATATCCATGATCCAACTTTAAAGTGCAGTAAAACTTCACCTGCATTGGCATACCTCCCATGATTGAGCTCCACTGACAAGAAAAATTTTCATATCCATTTGCATGGGGAGAGCTGTCCATGAATGTCTGTTTGAAGGATTCACACATCCCACATTGGCATGTTGAGCATAAATATAAATGGGACCACATCCCTGCATTTCCCAAGGATATAGGTCTCTTGACACTTAAATCATGCATGGACAAACAATCTTCCCTCATATGTCTCGATTTCAAAAAAAATGAAAGATGAAGGAAACGAAAAAATGGAAAAATTGGACTTTTGGCTTGGGTCAACTTGAGTTGGGCTAGCCCCAACTCGACTCGGCTCCTATCCGAGCAGCAGGCAATTGCTGCCTGACTTGGGTCAAATCGAGTTGGGCTAGCCCCAACTCGACTTGTCCCCCTCCCAGCCAGTTAAAAAAGGGGGAGGGGGGCAACAAATCAACGAATTGTATGAACTTTTACATGATAGACTTGCTTTGAGAATTCAGATTGGACTTCATGGCTAAAATAAGTTCACTAAGCTCTCACAAAATAATCAAACCCTGCATGTGCAAAAGGCACAGAATCTGCCCAAAGCATCCTGAATCAAAACCCCATGTATCGCTTGCTGGCTGGGGAGTGCATTGACGCATTGTGCTTGGTGCGTCGACGCACTTCATACCCCAGATGCCTAGCCTAGCCCCCCTTCTCGCCCTGTGCATGGTGATCTTCACACAATATCCGCTTTAGGGACCTTGGAGCAGACTGCAATCTTAAAGGCAGGTTTCGTTTTGAAAGTGGGAAAACTGGAAACTCAAGTTAAGGCAGTGCAAACATCATCCCATATGCACAAATTCTAGAATTTCGTTACACATGCTCGAATTCAGTCATGCATTGCCATGTATAAGCCCAAAGGGGGGGCATTCTGCATATGAGAAATCAACAAATGTATTTGCATGCATAAAATAAGAAACCCCACTGGCATACTACTGAGTCCAGAAAAGGTTTGTATATTCATGAACATAGAAACTCCTTTCTGAGTGCATCTATCCATGAAAGTTCATACACATGAGCATATTCAAGAATCCAATGTGTACGGCAAATTACAAATGAAACCCCCCTTTGTCTTTGCGTAAACCAGCATTAAAAAGGGTAAGAAACTTCATGGATACATCAAAAAGGCTAAAATCCCTGAAACCGCATTTTCCTCAGGGCTTGGTCGACCGAACCCAGCCTTCGGTCGACCGACCTGTGGCTGAGTCGACGCACTGAGCACAGTGCATCGACCCATCCGGCTACCCTCCCATTGCTGCGAGGATCGATCGACCGACCAAGCTGGTTTGGTCGACTGAAATACCCTGCATGCAGAATAAAAAAAGAGAGAGAGAAAGAGAAGAAAAAAGCAAAATAGACCCGAAAAAGCATAAGGAGAATTAAGCAAGAAGAACAAGAACAATGAGAGGGGGGGATAAAACAACATGCCATCAAAGTGAATTCAAAATAATGAGTCTTGGGGATTAAAATCAACTAGCCTTCAAAAAAATAAACAAACAAGAACAAGGGCAGATCCAATCAAGAGAATAAAAGAAAGAAAGAAAATGAAAGAATGAAAAGGTGATGGAAATGAAGTAAAACTAAAAGGGCCGTTAAGTTGTCCCCCTTCTGGGCCCGTTGGCCATGCCAGCCCTCGCGAGCCCCACAAACAAAGGAAACAAACAAAAAGAAAAGAAATGAAATGAAATGAAACAAAAGGAATGATGAGAAGACCAACAAAAAAAAGGAAATGAAAAGAGACGAGCAATCAATTCCCCCTCTTGAACTGAAACAATTAAAAGAAACTCATGATCGAGGATTAAAAATAATTCAGGGGTCAAGAAACCAAACAAAATGGATGTTGAGCAAATCTAAGATCCATTGAGATCTGCTATGATGGGACCATAAGAAATAAAAAAAAAGAGCTCATCATCACGAAGGGTATTGAACCCTTTGAGTTGCCCTTGCTCGGGTCGGCAGACCCGAATTCATTTGAACAAGATCATTCAACTTAAAAAAGGGGGCAATGGTAAATACACAAATGAAATATAAACCAAAAGCCCTAGCGGCATCTATCCGGGGTTACCTCCTCTTTGACCTCGTATGAGGGGGAACATCGAAGATGCCCTTGCAAAGGCACGCTTGGCCCTCGGGGATTGTCCCACTATGGCCATAGTCCCGCTTTGCACTCGGGCTGATATTCCACTGGTTCTTAAACCGTCTTGACCAGGATTTATCCGAATATCTCCATTTCTTTAAACAATAAATTTGCCGCACCCCGGCATACATGCGCTCCGATTTTACCGATGTACTCGTCACGTTTCAACCCGGACATTTGTCCGAACAATGAAAGGGTCAACATATGACCTATATGATTCTGAAAAACCCCTTATGCACCCCAGTTTGGGGGATTTTAACGCTTTTCAATATGCTATCTACCTCTCTCACAAAGATTGCTGTATAAGCCATGAGACCCCATTTCTTGACGATTAATCAAAGGTTTTTCCCTCTCCGAGGAGATGTAATCAACGCCGTGACCATTATGGCATGGCAGGTATCTAGCCCCGACCCATAATCATCTGATTAGTCAGTCGGAGCGTGCCTCAGGTTCCGGATCACTCCAGTCTCGAAACTCGAACAAATTATCACCTAGGTGGCTGCCACGCCCTCGCACTCATTAAAACACTGAAAGATAAAATGAATCAAAAGATGAATCAAAAGAACGAAAATACTTATGATTTAAAGTGCATCCGACAGTTCTCAAGGTATTATGCATCACCTCTCCTGCCACACATGCCCCAACAAAATGGCACCGCAGAACAAAGCACACTCACATCATTGAGATGACACTCACCCTCTTGGCCACCTCCTCTATGCCCACGGCCTACTAGGACGCCATGGTCACTACCGCAGTCTACCTCATTAATCGGCTTATGTTGCGGTCACTACTACAACCTCCCTCATTAATTGGCTTCCCTCGCTTGGCCTCTGTCGCTGTCGCTGCACCCCCTTGGAGCATCTTTTTGGGGTTACCTCTAACTACCGCTCCTTACGTGTGTTTGGCCGTGCTTGCTATCTTTGGCTACGTCCGTATGCCTTAAACAACTTGATCTTCGCTACAACCAGCTCTGTGTGTTCCTTGGTTACAGTGGCTCCCACCATGGTTATTGACGTCTTCACCCACCGACGTGACATTTATGTTGCACGCCAAGTTGTCTTTGATGAGTCGTTTCTCTATAGGAGTGTTCATTTAGGCCCTTTTTGAAAAATGGGTAGGGTTAAGGGGCTCGAATACCTTACCCGGGGTCGGGTAAGAGAGTTGTGTGTGAGATGTGAGAGTGAGGCCCGTAGTTTCTCTTACATGGGTTAAGATATCCTATTCTAGCTTATTCTAATATCAAACCCGACCTTAATGTTTATTCTATGCAAGTTGTGATCCGGTGGTTCATCCCAACATTAAAGCATTTAACTTGATGGAACGGTGGCGGTTGTAATGATCCCTAGCTAGTTTAATTATGCACTCTTAATTATAGGGTTCTGTTATGTATCTGGCGCTATACTTCAAAACCATATATATTCACACCTTTAAAATTCAAATAAATTTTCAATCGTAATAATCTAGTCAGAGATCAATAGTTTAAGAATATTTTAAAACACTGCTCATAGTAGTATTAAATTAAAATTAAAGAATATAGAATACAATGTGCCCTTTTGGTAAAATTCATGACCAACTCCAGCCAACGGTCCTATGTAATTTGTTCTCTTTCAGCTGGTGGGTTATAGATTTGTGATGTTAAGCTACCTAAATTAAGGATGCGGCTTTAATGGAAACAATTACTGATCACAAAGGCCAATTCGCAAGGGGAGAAAAAAAGAGTAATTTAATTTAAAATCCCTTTATTATAGTAGAACGGACGGACAAAGTCCTGTTTGTTCGCTTATTACACAGACAAGCATGCTAATACGGCAGGTGGGAATTAGAACACTGTTAAGAATGCCCAACAATATATATCCACCCTAGCTAGTTGTTGTCCATCCAGAACCGAGACTGGAGGTAGTCGATGACCTTCTTGTCCAACAGGAAAGCCTTGGCTAGAACATCGTCCGAGATCGGAGGCTTCGACCCGAACACAGCATTGGCGATGGTGATCACACCGGGGTTCTGGCTGCTCAGAGCTGCGATGGCCACGACTTCGGAGTGACCGATGTTGAACTGGAAGTGGATGAGACCAACAGGGAAGACGAACACATCACCCTTCTTCAGGACCTTGGTGAAGAGCTTGTTGTCAGGGTTGGAGGTGACAAAGCCGACGTAGAGAGTGCCCTCCAAGACGGTCAGGATCTCGGTGGCCCTCGGGTGGGTGTGGGGAGGGTTGAGGCCATATGGTGCGAAATCGATGCGGGCAAGAGATATGCCAAGTGTGTTGAGGCCAGGCAGTACACCAACGTTCACCGCTGTCACCTTAGACCCAAGGGGGTTGGAGGTGTTGCCCGGCATGTCGAGGCCGAAGAAGAAGAAATCCTCAGCCTTGGCGAGCTTGGGGTCCTTGCAGACGACACCATTCACAAAAACTGCAAGAAGTATTGAGATATGTATATATATATATATATAATTTCATGCATGAATAAAAAACATGGGGGGGGGGAAGAAAAGCGTCGGGATATATAGGTTTTGCTCAATACCGTTGGAGGTGTTGTCCGCAACACAGAAATCCTGCAATGGACTTGGGTCGACAGCAAAGGCGCGGGAGGAAGCGAGGGCGAGAATGGCGAACACAAGTGCGTAAGTACCCATCTTTTTCAGCTGGATGCCTTGGGTGGAGTGGAGTCAAGAAGTGTGGGTTGGCTGCTAATTAGCCGGTGGTGCTGATGGTGGTGGCTATTTATAGACAGCAGAAAGACAGCCTGTAGAAGTTAACCCCCGTCACCATTCCTCTTGAAATGGTCACTGTCCTCTCTGTTTTCAAGCTAGCTAGCTACCACCGTCTCGTTTATGCGCAAGATGAAACCTCGTTAACAGGATCCTAGATGAACTTTTCCGCTACATACGTTCTAGAGTGTGAATGAGCTGCTGCTTTGAAATCTTCGTCCTCACCAACTTCAGCAGACCTTTCTTCCCATCATTTAAATAGAGCAAAATTAAGGAGGCAACGTTGCATGAAATCAACGAGGTTACTGCTTCGAGGTGCCTTAATTATCCTGCGTCTTCTCATGGAAGTAACAACAGGTATTTTTAATTAATTAATGGACTAAAGAACCGGTCAGTGACGTGCTGAATTCTCCGGATTTGCATCAGTTGTTTGATTTCGTTGATCTGGTGCATGAGGAACTCATGATAAACAGTCAACTAGTTCGTCAGCAATATCCCAGGGAACTACCGGCCCCTAGATGTTCGGGGCATATATATCCTCGGTTCGTTCCAGTTGTGACACCTTCCTGAGAAACCTCAAGTACGCTTTCGGTCCATCTTGAAATTTCTCGTGGGAGTAGATATATTGCTGACTCCTTGCGAAGATGCCTGCTCCGACACCTCACCTTCTCCCTCCGCATCTTCTTCATCTCTCCCTCCCACTCCCCACCAAGTCAGAGGGACTCTCTCCAGCGTCCGAAGACACATGCGCTTCCCGGCCCAGCCAGCAGAATCCGACCTCCCACCCTCCGCTCCCAACTAACTTGCTAGGCGGGCAGCAGGGTCTGTGTCAATAGGTTGGAATGGGTGGGCAGAAGGGTCTGTGTCATGTACATGTAATTGCTGTTAAACTAGTCCAAAGTTAACCAACCAGATGAACTCAAGATAAAAAGGGAAGAGGAAATTGCTATCGCCATAATATTTCCATAAATTTTATGATGGATTAATGTTAGAATAGTTCTACATTGAGGAATTAAGGGACAAATTCAATATGTTGAAAATAGTGAAGTACTCCACTAAACATCTTAAGGCTTTGAGTTACATGGTCCAATTTAACAACTCTAATATGATATTAAAATCTCTCTCTCTCTCTCTCTCTCTCTCTCTCTCTCTCTCTCTGTCTCTCTCTCTCTCTCTCTCTCTCTCTCTCTCTCTCTCTCTCTCTCTCTCTCTCTCTCTCTCTGTGTGTGTGTGTGTGTGTGTGTGTGTGTGTGTGTGTGTGTGTGTGTGTTTAACTTATTCAATTCTAATTTGGCGGTAAAAAGATATTGATTTGTAGAACTATATTCTGGATTGTGAGGTTAAGGGTTAGAGTGAAACACGACTCTTTCACGTTCTTTCATAATAAGATAAACTACCCTCTCATCTAACTTAGTTGCAACACTAACCTATTTTATGTGTTAGAATTTCTGTTAGAAACGGGACGACCAAAGAAACAAGCAGACATGCGCTCGATCATAGGGTCGACTGCCAAATCCAACACCGTCAGACCTACTACTCTGCTCTGGTCAAACACATTGCTTAGAAAGTTCAAGAACTTTTCTGAGCAAGGACGCAGTTGACTGTTAGATTAAGGCGGTCGACCATTTCTGATATTTCTACAATACGTCTTTCCACGGTTCATCCTCTACGCAGTGAAATCGATCTATGTTGCGCACAAGATCTAAAACACAAGCAAATAACAATCACACAAGAAGATGGACACCGTATTTACGTGGTTTGGAGATAGAAATCCACGTACATCCATGGGGAGAGCACCGAGGGAAACATATGAAAAGGTAATCTTACACCATCACTGTTTGGCTTCTTTGAGGAAGGAGACATACCCACGAATCTCTTGATCTCCAAACGACACCCCTAAAGCCGACGAGCATCTAGGGTGAGAACAAGGATGGAACAAGAAGGCAGGATAGTGTGTCTTCCTCTTCTTTTAGATGTGGGTCGGGAACTCCTCTGTTGGCGTTTAAAAAAATAATAATATAAATAAAAAAAGAAAGAAATGAAGAAATGAAATGGGCAAAATGAAATGAGCCAAAGGGAATAGACCAAATGCGCAATAGGAGGAACAAGGGAGGCATGAGAAAAAATAAAGAAGAAGAAGAAGAAAATTGAAGGAAAAGGGGGGGAAGGGGATTGAATCGGTAGGCAATAGATAAAGCAAAAAGAAAGAAGAAGAGGGAAGGAGAAAAAGAAAAAGGAGAAAATAGAATGAAAAGGGAGGGGGTGTTGAATTGGTGGCCGGTGAGACAAAGAAGAAAACAAAAAGAAAGAAGAAGAAAGAATAGGAGAAGAAAAAGAAGATCGAAGAATAATGGGGGTGGAGTGTTGAATCGGCAGCACCCCCCATGGTCCTTGAATCAGCCAAGCCACCCCCTGCTCCACGAACCGGCGCAAGGCTCCCCAAAGTAGCATGAATCGGCTAGCCCTTCCATGGGCACTGAACCGGTGCAAGGCCCCCTTGGGGCACCTGAATCGGCCACATCCTCATGCCCATGAATCGGCCAGCTCCCCATGGCAACCTGATCCAGCGTAGGAAGCCCCATGGGCATGAATCAGCAGCCACCCCTCGCAGGGTCCAACGCAATAGCTTTTCCCCACGCCCTCTGCTCTCCCATTTAATGTATCTACAGGATAACCACGTCGTCGACGTCCCACCTGTGCGGTGGCAAGCGGGAGGATGCGCCACGGTTCGTGTTTGAGCGCCGCAGGGATGCGAAGCATGCCATGCCCATGACTCGGGCGGTAGAGGCAGAAGAAAATAAAATAAAGCACAGACAGGTTGACGAGGATCTCCCTGTGCGTGTATAAAAGGAGAAGGGGGGCTCTCAAGCTCTCTCTTTGGATCCCCCTAGAGCGAACCCAGCTGGCCATCTTCCCAAGCCCAAAGAAGCTCTACATGAAGGTGTCTGCTAGCCATGAAGAGATCCGCAGAGGGTGAGAGAGAACAGAGAAAGAGAGGAGCAGGCCCATCCAGCGGTGGGTCTTTGTATATTTTTTTCTTGCTTCGTTTTCTCCCTCATGCCCAACGGGGCCATATTGATGTAAATCTTTCTTTCATGAATGAAGTTTAATTAAGGGCCTTTGGACCCGATTTGTAATGTGCTCGTAGCTCTCTGTCCCCCCTTCCAACCGATGTTTTCTCCTCACCGATGCCATGACGGGTAGCACTCCTGGGTTTGCTCAAACCGATGAGCGTGATCCCGGACTGTGCAACAACCTGAAGTTTATTTTTCTTTCTTTCACCCTTCGTCTTCTCGTCTGTATAGGGCCTCTGATGTCCAGGGGAACCCCTGATCAACCATGGAGACTCTCTCCCTTTCCTGGCCGATTCAAGGAGCTCCTCACCCTTTCACTATGCCGTCAATTCAAAGGAGCTTTCCCCCTTTCCTTGGCCGATTCAAGGGGGTTGTTTCCCCCCTTTCCTAGCCGATTCAATGAGGCTCCCCTCCTGGATGATTCAAGGAGGTCTCCCTATGGCGACCCAGGGTCCGGATACCGAGTAAACCCGATAACACTTGGATCCTGCGAGGCCTCCTAAGAGCGGTAAATCTCCGAAGGGATAAAAGGAGTGTGTGTGGTACGTTGAAGTCCCAGATAAAGCAGTAAGCAATTAATATTTCATTGATCAGGTTTACTAAAGTAGCAGAAATAAAATTATATTTTCAATTAACAATTTAAATTAATAGAGTCCAGTGCAAATTAAAGATAAGTATAGCCCAACAGAAAGGAAAACGTACACAGAAGTCGGGGGAAGTCCGACACAGGCAACGCTGGCAACTACGAACTAACGCACCGCGTCACGAACCAAGTGGAAGAAGAAGACCACACCTGAAAAGCAGGGGTGAGCCACGTGTCACTGGCTCTGTAGGGGTCACACGGATCCCCACTGGAAATAACGCAGTAGCACGCTAAACAGTAAAGTAGGAAGAACAGAAATAACATCAGTACTACACTACAAAGTAAAGTTGTAAAAAGCAGGAGTAAAGACAACTAAAGGAAAGAGTAAAGTCGTACTAACCAGAAACGCGGCTGCCGATCGAACCTCGGCCCTCTAAGCTACTCCGAACAACAACAGAAAGGCGAACCCCGATCTCACAAAGTCGGGCGTTACCGATCCATCGTTAAATCACGAAACCATATCGTGAAAAGTCTACTAAAAACAGGTAAAAAGCCTACCAAAGACCTACACAGTCAAAGGCACGAACATACACGATCTCATCGTCATGTACGTTACACAAGACTAGACCTCGAGTGAAGCCACGCACAGGCTACTCGGAAACCAGTCACGGAAACACAATGATCACTAGAGTTATGTGTCAAGTGACAGAAGCACCTCCTCACTAGAAGAACAGCCAGATGCGTCCACTGACGTCTTACACTGCGTCACAAGTATCTCCCACATGCCTGGAACGGCGGTAATTGAGACACTCTCAGAACCAAGTACAAGGAACAACAGTACCTAGTACAAGGAGCAACAGAACTACAGTAACGAGTGACTAGTTAGGGTCACGCCCATCGACGCTCATCCAAACGCCCCTGACCACGTGTGCACAACACAAGCTCAATGCCTTGTGCCAGGCCTCTAGCTAGTTTTCTCCCCCAGTAGGACGCTACCGCATGGCAAGGGAGTCCACAGAAACTAGCCTACAAACCGTATATCGAAACTCGCCTCTCCACCACTATTAGGTGGACCAACATACTGGAACGTGTCGTCAGGCTACGACTAGTGGAGGCTCACTGAACACAAAGACTCCAAAACCGCAGTGCTGAAGTACAGATAGGCTAAACATGCACTGTCGCACGTACTACGAAGCACTAGACACAGAAACAAGGTAGCATACTAGACTGCCACCGGACTCAGGGCAGACAACTACACATGCTGACACAACGTGATGCGGGATGGACACGGGGACCGACTCTAAGTGGTATGGACCTCGGACTCTAGTTGCGGACATGACCAGCAACATACGATGGGAGAGACATTAGGCCCGACACTAGGAGCTCCTATGGGCTATACGTCGCTAACAGAAACGCAAGCTCACTCATCGTCCCAAGCGAGGGAAACGCGGATCGTGCGCGGTTGAAGAACCGGCAGGGTTCAAGGGTAGTCTGACTCACTTCCGGACTCGGATCGAGTCACGGGACGGATCACTCTCACACTCACAGCGGTGACATGGACTCACGGGCTAGAATCCTACGCTCTCGCAGCGGCATACGACCATATACTAAACTAGCAAATGAACGCCAAGGAGTTAAGACCGTTACCTCCACGCACCCGGCGTGGGGAAGACAACCCCGGCCAATTGCGGACTCCCGGTTAACAAATTATAACAGCCGTACAATAACTTGACCCACTCCACGCAGGGAGGTAAAAGGTCACATGTGGGGCCCGGGAATCACGACAATTGGGTTGACGGGCAGCATTTTGATGTCGTCATGGCGGTGCCGAATCCCCATTTTCGTGCTATCCGGACGGCGCTATCTACGGGCCCGTGGGGCCCACGGACCGCACCAACCTCCGGCACTGGTGGGGTGGGACCCGCTGATAAGTGTGTATTTTTACATCTTAATTCATGATTATACACATTTTTATGAGCTTAAATATACACTTCTCACACTTATTGTTGAGTTTGAATCAAATGTTTAATTTTCTGAAATTAACTAATTTTAATAACGATTTTTATGTATTTATGCAGGCACGCAATACGAGGAAAGCTCCAAGAAAAAGAAAAAAAAAGAAAATAAAGTTATATGTGATAATGGGCCAGAAGCCCAGGAAATTGTTCAAAAAGAAAAGAAAAAAATAGAAAAAAAAATAAAATTATTTGATATTTTTTAGAATTTTCTAAGATATATATACTATATATATATAGATATATAGATATATATATATATTATATAGATATATATATATTTAAAAAAAGTTTAAACCCGCCCCCCCCCTTTCCCGCCTTCGCCCCGCCCGCACCAATGGCACGGGCGACGAGGTCGGCGGGCGAAGGGAGGGGGGGTTCGTGGTCAGCGGGGGCTCGTGGCACGCGAAGGCAGGCGGGGGTCGTGGCCGGCTCGTGCGACACGCGGCGACAGCGGCGGGGAGGCGCGGGCGCACGCGCCCGCGTGCGACACGCTGCGACGGCGGCGGGGTTCGGCGCACGGCGGGCCCACGGCGGCGGCCTAACCCGTTCGGCGCCGGTCGGCGCAACGTGCCGGCAGAGAGAGGAAGTGAGAGAAATAGAGAAAAAGAAGGCCAAAAAAATGCTAGAAAAATCTGAAAAAATCAGAAAAAAATTGGCAAAATGTGCAGCACATTCCAGCCTACCAATTTAGGTCAAAATTAGGTGCACTTGAGTTGTTTCACATGAGAGGGGGTGTTATGTGTTGCCCTATATAAAGGGCCTTCATGTGTAATGGAACTAGGAGTGGTTAGGGATAGTTAGAAGGAGAGATAGCATAGATATTGTGAAGGTTTTCCATTGTATTCTTGAAGTTATTCATTGTAAGTCTTAGTAGAGCTCCATAGGAGGGTTGGATCTTGATGTTTTACAAGCTTTTGGTGTCACCTTTGTAAGTTGATTTGATATTAATGCAAGGTTCTTTTTAAGCATTCAGTCTATTCTTGGTCCAATTACTTATTATTATGGTCTTCATTTCAATTTGAGTTCTTCACGAAAGTTGTTCCTTTTTAAGTTTTCTTCAACTTCTCTGATTAGCATTTCTTCAAATTCTTCCTGATTCATAGAGTTATTGCCCGTTTTCTTAAGTGCTATTTTAGGTATTTACTGTTCATCCGTGGTGAGACATTCTAGTATTCTTATGTTTTAAAGCCTTTCTAGACCTCTTTTCAATCGGAGTTCTTCATCAAAGTTGTGCCTCTCTTATAGATCTCCATTTCATTCTTCTACCACTTTGTCTAATTCTGTGTATTTGTAGAGTTAGAATTAATTTTTCAAGGTGCTATTTTTCTGTCAGTTACTATTCACCAGCAGTGATAGATCTTGATTTTTCATTGCCTTCCTCTTATTTTCTGTGTCTGTGTTCTTCATCAAAGTTCTTCCTCTTTCAATTCTCTACAACGTTCATGTTTTACACTTCTTCTAATTCCGTCTAGATTTGAAGTTATGTTTTTTCTTCCAATCCCTATTTTCACTTGAATTCCGTTATGTTTTCAAACTTAAGTTTTCAAACTTATTATATGCAACCCTTGTCTTCTTAAGTGTTTCTTCAAACATACCCGAAGCGGTAAGTCTTCTTCAAATCCTCTCACGGCGTCGACTTCCTAGGTGGAGCGATCTTCATCAAAGGCTCGGCGTGGAAACGACGGCATTCTTCAATCAATTGGCTAAATTTCCTTTACTTATCTCTTGTCATTTACAGTTACAATTCAAATTTCTTTAGTGATAATCGCACTCCAAATACAACATTTTATTTTCCAAACACAAGGGTATTTCCAACTTGAACTAAAATCAAATATTCTCTCCCCGTGGGATCGACCCGTATTCACCACTGTACTCGTATTTTCAAAAATCATTCGAGTGAGTGAGTGCGGTTATAAATTTTGAAATTTGTGTGGCACGGTATTTTTAAACGACGACTGTCGAGCGCATCAAATTTTTGGCGCCGTTGCCGGGGAGTGAATTATGTTGATAGTTGGATATTCTTGTGTTTGGTGTATATATGTGAATATTAATTTTGCTCTTTTTACTTGTGCAGGAAAAAGAAAAAAATTCGAAAAGCAAAGAAAGAGGAAGATCGGACCTGAAATCCTCAGAAAATGTAGCGTCATTAAAAGCTCGGAAGCATCGCTAAAGGGCAGAAACGTCGGAACAGGTTCTATTTTTTCAATTTCTGAAAAATCTAGAAAAATTTGAAAAATTCTTCAAAACTCTATAAAAATCATAAAACATCAAAACAAAAGAAATTTTTATGCTGGTTAGATAGGTTCATTAATTAAAAATAAAAAAAAATACTTGCACCAAAATAACAAAAAAAAAATTCATTTCAAGATTAGAAACCACACATCATGTTTAGGACATGCATCATTTAGCATAGAATTTTTTTCTTTGTTTAATTCCTGTATTGCATTTTGAAGATTGCGAGGGGCAAGGTACGTTCTACTCACCATATTCTGGCATTCATTTTGCATAAAGAACCCCTTGTTTGAAATTGTGGTGTGCATTTTCATTTCAAAATACTTTAAGGGCAACACCCCTAACAACATAAGGTGGGGATTTCATCACCCTCCCTTAGCCCACAAACCACACTACCCTTGCATATCTGCATGACCTACGCCATAAATAAAAGTCAGTAAACGTTGGCCCTAGGATCACACTGTGGTTCTTGTGTTATTTGGGTTTACTCTCATATGAAAACCGGTGCCTAAGGCAAGACGGTCGGACGGCAAACGCCTTAAGCGGGCTAGTGGTTTGGCATAATAAGGTCCCTACGAAAGTAGGGGGAACCTCCCACTTCCCCACCCCTTACCTGGCTGGTGGTCATGTTGAGGGTAAACTTAAGTTTCATTTTAATCACTTTGTGAAACCCTATTCGTAGGTCTAAGTCACATCTAGATCATTAGATAATTTGTGTTAACTTGTTTGTGGTTGCATGAAAAAAAAATTAAAAAAATAAAATCACAAATCCACGCCTATGCAGGAGCACTTTTATCCTTCTACGTACAAGCCCTCGACCTGTATTCAACTCCCTGACATTCTCGTCGATCAATATGAGATTCGTCCAAGTCTCATCCAGATGCTCCCATCTTTTTATGGGAATCTCAATGAAAATTCTTATAGGCATCTAGATGATTTTCTAGAAATTTGCTCCCTAATCAAAATTCAGAATTTTAATGATGAAGCCCTTAAGTTGATCTTATTTCCATTCTCATTGAAAGATAAAGCAAAATGTTGGTTAAGGAGTTTTGGAAAGATTATCAGGACTTGGGAAGCTATGCAGTTAGAATTTTTGAAAAAAATTTACCCCATAGGCCAAACCAACATGAAGAGAAGGGCGATTACAGGATTTACTCAACGTCCGGGAGAGCAAATTCATGAATCGTGGGAGAGACTGAAGGATCTAATAAGTCAATGTCCACACCATGGGCTGTCCAAATGGCAAATTATATTTGCATTTTATGAGGGGTTATCCGATTATGATAGGCAAATGGTTGACATATATTGTGGAGGGGTATTTTTGAGCAAAAGTGAAGATGAGGCGTATGATCTATTTGAGATTTTGAGTGAAAATTTGATAAATCGTACCTCCATCTCATCTCATCAACAACTCGTAGGACATGTCAAACAGGCGGAAAACCCAACCCACACTGGCATGGAAGTCTGTGAATTCTGTGCCCGTCTCACTCACCATGTGAGTCAGTGTCCTACTATAGCCCGACTCTCTCCAGTCATCCAAGCACAGGTCCAAAATGCCCTAGGATTCTCTCAGCCCAAGCCTGCTACATTTTCAGATTACAATCTTGGCTGGAGTAATCACACAAATTTGCCTTGGATGGATCCACCATTTCAAGCCCATATGTCTGAATTTTCACCTCAAGCAACCCACGAGCGGACCATGTGTACTCAACCTCCGCTCAACTCATCTCACCCAAATTTTGGATTCAACATGGATACTAGGGGTGATTCACCGGGCCACTGCTTTGACCCTCAAAGCATGTACTCTCAGTCTACCTATCAACCCTCTCCTTCAACCTTACACCAACCCCCTCAATATGTGAACGATGATGACGATGACAGTCTTCTGCCTGTCATTTTGGCTCAAGATATCACTATTGAGAGTGAGGGGGTGTGTGCACGTAATACCATGGTAAAGGAAGGAAAGGAAGTAGGGGGTGAATTGACGGATAATGATGCTCATAATGATGATCATATCACCCCATTCTCTAAATGTTTTGAGATTGAGAATACTACGGTAAAGGATAATGGCCCATACAACTCAATTGAGGAAATGAATCAAGAGGAGGATTACGTTGTAAGTAATAAAATTGTTGATTTAATGGAACAAAATTCTGAATATCCTCCTTCTCTGGAAGAACATGATGATGGGGCCTTATTAGAAAAGTTTACGTTTCATCTACCGACCCCATTTCTGAAAAATTTGAGTGATAATTCTCAGTTGAGTACGGAGTGTGATGAGTGGCCCGTCTTCGAGAACTTCACATTTGATATGACCTCTGATGAACGGGCCGGGCTAGAATCATTTACATTTCCTCCATTCACCCCATTGTTGGACAATTTGGTTAACAATCCTCAGATGAGTGAGGGGTATGATGACGGGGTTTCATTAGAAAATTTTAAATTTGATCTAACCCCTGAGGCCTATCCAATGACATCTGAATCTGTGGATGAGTTAGTGCTTCCTTCTACTTTTCCCCTTTCAGTTGAGCCTCTCCAATTTGAGATTCTCGGACCTGAGGAGGATGTGCCAACCACATTCATCTTCAATTTACCTTCCTCTCAGGAAGATAAATTGATCAATGCTCTTAAAGTTCATGAGGCTGTTACTGAAAGAAATGTGGCTAAGGATGACAATCCTGTTCCTAAGCTACCAGGCCCTAAACAAATATCCATGGAGGAAGTCATTCCTAAAGGGTTAGTCAGGAAGGACGATACAGGCGAAGGGGATCAAGGGATTGATATGGTGCAAGGGTTCCACCTCGATCTTGACAAATTAGACATTAATCATTTCTGGATCCCTATAGCTGAAAACTGGCTCGCACACAGGGTTAATGTTACAAACAATCATGTGCGAGTCCTACCTCTTTCTAGCCCCGGTCCATACATGGTTACTCTTGTCTCTCAATGGATTAAGGGCTGGAATTTGAAGGAAGACAAGATCACGTGGTGGCTCATTCTAAATGCCACGTGTTGGTTAATGAGCTACATTGCGTCTGGCTGAAGACGTTAAATTTAGCACTTTTTGGGAGGCAGCCCAACATCTTCATAGTTTGGTGTGCAAATAAATGGCTTCTTGGGAGGCAACCCAAATTTTTCTTATGTTTGTGTTTTTCAGGTTTGAATAAAGGATAAGTTGGGAGGAGAGAGCTGATTGCTTACTCTGTTTCTCCGATTTTCAAAGTCAAATACCGCCTCTCAAAACGCCAAAGCCGTCGAAGTACACATCAGGTTGTCCCGTTCTTTAACAAACTATCATGTTTACATTGTTCTATTATTCTCTATTGTTTATGCCATTGAGGACAATGTCATTTAAGTTGGGGGGACAGGAAATCATGTTGCACATTCTACATTCATATATACAACCTCTAAACTTTTCGCCCAAAATTTTTGCCCAATTTTTTTTTTTTTTTACCCTTCCCTTACAGTACATCCCTAGTTAGAGTTTCTTGAGTCATGTCTTATGAAAAGTGATTCTAGAATGGAAACGATTAGGGAGAAGGATGATGGATAATTTATTTAAGCTAGCACTGGAAAACTGATTTAAGAATCTCTTTAAAGTTCAGATGCACTTTAAAAAATGAAAATCACGTTGCACGCTAATGAAACAAGTAGGACAAGCCTTCTGCTATTTTGGGTATGTGTCGGATATTCTGCATTTCTTGAAAAAGAGATTCGTTATAAGCTTTCTGCCATATAAAATTATGAGAAAAATAAAACACCATGAAAAATGCTCCGATTCTGAGTAACCGGGCCTACTTCACCTAAGACGTGTTGAGGTTCGCGTCAAAAGGGAAAGGGAACTCTAATCTGCGTAACCGGGCCTACTTCACCTAAGACGTGTTGAGGTTCGCGTAAAACAGTGAAGAGTAGTGCAGCATCATGTGTGTAGAGAAAAAAAAAGCAGACAAAGAAAAAGAAAAAAAAACAAGAGGAAAAGAGATCCCAAAAGGGACAAATGAAATAAGGCAGATAAAAAGCTATTATGCTTAAAGCTCTCATTAAGAAGTGCAGAATTGAAAGGCATTTGTTCGGAATAGCAAATGGGGATGCAAGTATCTTCACTGTGGACTTAGCATTACACATGCACAAGTGCTACTGAATTTTGATTAGAATTCTTAATCATGTACTTGAATTTCTGACATAAGGCTAGTCTGTGGTAATTACTCCAGATTCCTGATCTTTAGTTAACTCTATGAAAGATGATCTGGAAATGAAGCATCAATATCTTTAAACTCTTGTTAGTCCTCAAATTTTCATTATGTGCATTGCTAAGAGACTAGCAATGAGTAAGTTGGGGGGTGTGATAAGTGTGTAATTTTACATCTTAATTCATGATTATACACATTTTTATGAGCTTAAATATACACTTCTCACGCTTATTGTTGAGTTTGAATCAAATGTTTAATTTTTTGAAATTAACTAATTTTAATAACAATTTTTGTGTATTTATGCAGACACGTAATACGAGGAAAGCTCCAAGAAAAAGAAAATAAAGAAAATAAAGTTATATGTGATAATGGGCCAGAAGCCCAGGAAATTGTTCAAAAAGAAAAGAAAAAAATAAAAAAAATAAAATTATTTGATATTTTTTAGAATTTTCTAAGATATATATACTATATATTTATAGATATATAGATATATATATATTATATATATATATTTAAAAAAAAGTTTAAACCCGCCCCCCCCCTTTCCCGCCTTCGCCCCGCCCGCGCCAATGGCACGGGCGACGAGGTCGGCGGGCGAAGGGAGGGGGGGTTCGTGGTCAGCGGGGGCTCGTGGCACGCGAAGGCAGGCGGGGGTCGTGGCCGGCTCGTGCGACACGCGGCGACAGCTGCGGGGAGGCACGGGCGCACGCGCCCGCGTGCGACACGCGGCGACAGCGGCGGGGTTCGGCGCACGGCGGGCCCACGGCGGGCGGCCTAACCCGTTCGGCGCCGGTCGGCGCAACGTGCCGGCAGAGAGAGGAAGTGAGAGAAATAGAGAAAAAGAAGGCCAAAAAAATGCCAGAAAAATCCGAAAAAAATCAGAAAAAAATTGGCAAAATGTGCAGCACATTCCAGCCTACCAATTTAGGTCAAAATTAGGTGCACTTGAGTTGTTTCACATGAGAGGGGGTGTTATGTGTTGCCCTATATAAAGGGCCTTCATGTGTAATGGAACTAGGAGTGGTTAGGGATAGTTAGAAGGAGAGATAGCATAGATATTGTGAAGGTTTTCCATTGTATTCTTGAAGTTATTCATTCTAAGTCTTAGTAGAGCTCCATAGGAGGGTTGGATCTTGATGTTTTACAAGCTTTTGGTGTCACCTTTGTAAGTTGATTTGATATTAATGCAAGGTTCTTTTTAAGCATTCAGTCTATTCTTGGTCCAATTACTTATTATTATGGTCTTCATTTCAATTTGAGTTCTTCACGAAAGTTGTTCCTTTTTAAGTTTTCTTCAACTTCTCTGATTAGCATTTCTTCAAATTCTTCCTGATTCATAGAGTTATTGCCCGTTTTCTTAAGTGCTGTTTTAGGTGTTTACTGTTCATCCGTGGTGAGACATTCTAGTATTCTTATGTTTTGAAGCCTTTCTAGACCTCTTTTCAATCTGAGTTCTTCATCAAAGTTGTTCCTTTCTTATAGATATCCATTTCAGTCTTCTACCACTTTGTCTAATTCTGTGTATTTGTAGAGTTAGAATTAATTTTTCAAGGTGCTATTTTTCTGTCAGTTACTATTCACCAGCAGTGATAGATCTTGATTTTTCATTGCCTTCCTCTTATTTTCTGTGTATGTGTTCTTCATCAAAGTTCTTCCTCTTTCAATTCTCTACAACGTTCATGTTTTACACTTCTTCTAATTCCGTCTAGATTTGAAGTTATGTTTTTTCTTCCAATCCCTATTTTCACTTGAATTCCGTTATGTTTTCAAACTTAAGTTTTCAAACTTGTTATATGCAACCCTTGTCTTCTTAAGTGTTTCTTCAAACATACCCGAAGCGGTAAGTCTTCTTCAAATCCTCTCACGGCGTCGACTTCCTAGGTGGAGCGATCTTCATCAAAGGCTCGACGTGGAAACGACGGCATTCTTCAATCAATTGGCTAAATTTCCTTTACTTATCTCTTGTCATTTATAGTTACAATTCAAATTTCTTTAGTGATAATCGCACTCCAAATACAACATTTTATTTTCCAAACACAAGGGTATTTCCAACTTGAACTAAAATCAAATATTCTCTCCCCGTGGGATCGACCCGTATTCACCACTGTACTCGTATTTTCAAAAATCATTCGAGTGAGTGAGTGCGGTTATAAATTTTAAAATTTGTGTGGCACGGCATTTTTAAACGACGACTCCACTGTGATGGGGACCCCTGGTGGCGCGCCTCCCTGGATGGCGGTCGGCCGGAAACACCGGTCGGAGACCGATCGGCTCCGTTCACCAAGTGGGGAAGTAGCTGCCCACGGATTTTGACTTCTATTTTTCAGCGCGCGCTCCGGCGAGATCGGCCGCTGCGATCAATCCCGATGTCGGATTGGGGCACAGGAGCTATCTCTGGAAAGATCTCTTGAACTACTTCAATCTAGGCTCTAAGAGAGAATTTGGATCCGCACGGATCTGGACTTTGTTGAATTTTGAAGTTCCTGTTGTACAGTACCCGAACTCTCAGAACAGCAGGAAGTTTTCCTGAGAGTTGCCTTTGATCGCAAGGTAGACGTCCGATTCAGATCTTGAGCTCTTCATCCTAGTTGTGGAGGGGAAAGAGAGGAAAACGTAAATAATTTATGTGAAGGGATTGGTGGAGGCTACGATTTGTTATGATTTTAACACTGACTGGTGGTCGGATCTGGAAACTGGCTGATAGCACTGTAGATGGATTGGAAGATGAATTTTAGAAAATATGAGATAATCTCCCAAAATTCCAAGAAACATTGGGCATGGAGGGGTTGGTGGATATAACTCCCAGTAAAATTGGGAGCTGTTGGGAAAATCAAAAGAGGTCCGAAGTTTTGAAACTCAGGGTAGAAGTAGATCTGGATTGAAAGCAGACAGATCTGAAATGAAAAGGTGGACGAAAATTGAAAAATATCAAATGGAATATTTATGACCAACCAATTTTTGTGGATCGTGGGGAACACCTCTGGAACACATCGTCAACATCCCAGCTCAAGAACACGTCGTGGCTGAGAGCAGTAAATCGGGGAAGGCACCTCTATCCTAGATGGACAAAACACCGGCAGCAACCGCGGTGGTACGATGTCAGCTCGTGGCGGCGGCGGCGATCACCGAAACTGATAGGGGTGGAGTCACACCACCAGAAGATAGCCTTCCCAGCTACAAAGGGGGAGAGAGAGGGGCGGCCTAGGCCTTGCTTCAACAAAAATTAAGTTTTTCTCTTTATTAATCCTACTAAATGAGAAATACAAGATATATATATGAAATGGCAAATGACTTAAACTACCCCTAGACTTAGGGTTTGGGGAATATAATAATGAGTAGAACTAATTAGTTCTAATCATCATTTTACAAAAATAAAATGCTTGATGTTGAGAGGGGGGCGCCCCCTTGACCAAGTACACAAGGTTGGTGGCCAACCTTGACCTTTAAGGTCCATTGTCCCCCACTTGGCCCACTCTTCTAGAAGCCCACCATTGGAAGGTTGACTGACCCCACATGGGCCCTAGGAGTGAGGTGGATCAATGGGAGGAGGCCTGGGGGGCCCGTAGGACCCAGGGGTCCCATTTTGCAAATAAACCCCTCTTACAATCTAAATTACAAACCAAATAAAAACAAATAAAAATACATTACACACAAATAAAGTCCCAGTAAACGTGATAAATATCGAGACTCAAGGGGGAGTCTCCAGGCTGTCTCCGAGCCAGATGGACGCTGAGGTGGCTCGAGTGGTGCTCCGCGTACGGTACCGGTGACTCGCCGACCCGTGCCGCTCGTGTGCTCTAGTGTCCGCACCAATTCTCCCGGGGTGGGAGAAACTTGACCCTGTCGAGTAAGGGTCCGCGTCACTCTGGTACCGCTCCAGTAGGTCCGGATCGATCCGCTGCAACTCTCCATGGGTGATCCATGTGTCCTCGGTGGCGGGTCGCCCTCTCCAGCGCACTAGGTAGAGTGGGTAAGATCCACTCCTGGTAACTGTCACCTGCTCATCCAGTATATGATCGATATGCTCTCGCTGCCGTGAAAGAGGGGCTGGAGGTGGACACTCAGGTGTGGGTCACTCTCAATGGGAGGGGACGGCTCAAAAGGCTCACTAGGGATCACCGATGGGTCCCTATATGCAACTAGATCCGATACATTAAAAGTAGAGCTTATACCATATTCCTCGGGCAGGTCCACAACATACGCATTGGATCCAATGCGTTTCAACACTCTAAATGGACCGGCTCCGCGAGCTTGCAGTTTCTTAACGGTTCCAGAGGAAAACCGTTCAGGCCTTACACTGATCATGACATATTCGCCCTCTTGGAACTCTCGGTGGTGTCGATGGGCATCGGCTAGCTCTTTGTAACGTGCATTGTTGGCCTCAATGTGACGACGGATGTCGTCATGCAGACTACTAACATGCCTAGCAAACGACTCGGCAGACTCCGACATACGTGCATGGATAGGCATGGGGATAAGATCCACTGGCTTCCTAGGCCTACGACCTGTGACAATCTTGAATGGACTCATGCCGGTAGACCTATTCACTGAATTATTATATGCAAACTCTGCCATGGGTAGAATGAGATCCCAATCCCCTATGCGGTCCCTGATAAGGCACCTCAAAAGATCACACAGACTCCTATTGACCACCTCGGTATGACCATCTGTCTGGGGATGATATGCAGTGGAAAACTTGAGGTGCGTACCCAACATATGCCACAGTGTCTTCCAAAAATAACTAGTGAATCTAACATCACGGTCAGACACTATGGTACGAGGCAACCCGAACTTGCACACCACATGAGTAAGGAATAGGCGGGCTACCCTCGAAGCATCCGAAGTCTTCGAGCAAGGAATGAATAGGGCCATCTTCGAGAATCGGTCAACAACCACATAGACCGAATCATGCTTCCTGGAGGTACGTGGCAATCCCAAGATAAAATCCATACTAACATCCTGCCACGGGGCATCAGGCACGGGAAGAGGCGTATAGAGGCCCGAGCTTTGCTTCTTCATCTTAGCCGTAGCACATGTACGGCACTGAGCCACGATGTGAGCAACATCGCGCTTCAAGCTCGGCCAATAAAATCTATGCTCAACTGCCTCAATAGTCTTGTTCCGACCAAAGTGGCCGGCTAGACCTCCCGCATGTAGCTCCCAGACTAAGAAGTCTCGAACCGAAGTTCGGGGAACACAAAGCCTGCCACCTCGAAAGAGGTAGCCCTCCTAGAGCACATACTCATCATGATCTCTCGAGGGTCCGGCCTGGAGAGTGATATAAATCTGACCGAAGTCAGGACAGTCACCATAGGCCTCTCTCATCTTCTCTAACCCTATGACCTCGGCACTCATGGTGGTAAGCAAGCATGCTCGCCGACTCAAGGCCTCGGCCACCTTGTTCTCCACTCCAGCCTTATGTTTAAGCACAAAGGTGAACTGCTGGAGATACTCCACCCAACGACTATGACGCGAATTAAGCTTCTTTTGGGAATGGAGGTACCTCAACGCCTCATGATCAGAGTATAAGACAAACTCCTGATGTAAAAGATAGTGTCTCCAATGCCTAAGAGCCTGAACAACTGCGTAGAATTCTTTGTCATAAGTGGAATATCGCAGTTTCGCGTCATTCAGCTCTCGCTGAAATATGCGACCGGGTGGGCCTCCTGACTCAACACTCCTCCTATCCCAACACCCAACGCATCACAAGAGACCTCAAACACCTTCGAGAAATCAGGCAATCGAAGGATAGGTGTCTAGGTCATGCGCTCCTTGATGTCCTTGAAGGCGGCAGCTGTGGCCTTCGTCCATACAAAGGTGCCCTTCCGGATACAATCCGTGATCGGGGCAGTGACGGAGCTAAATCCACGGATGAAGCGACGATAGAACATCGCAAGGCCATGGAAGCTGCGAACATCATGAACCGTACGGGGTTCCGGCCACTTAACAATGGCCCGGACCTTCTCCGGATCGGCGGAGACCCCGGTACTAGACACAATGAAACCAAAGAAGGTAAGCTGAGGTGTCATGAAGGCACACTTCTGTGGATTCACGAATAACTGCTCTCGCCTAAGAAGAAGACAGACCTGCCGAAGGTGGTAGTGGTCCCCCGTGGTGCGACTATAGATAAGGATATCGTCGAAATACACAACCACAAAGACTCCAATGAACGGTCGAAGGACCTGAGTCATGAGTCGCATGAATGTGCTAGGGGCATTGGTCAACCCAAAAGGCATGACCAACCACTCATATAGACTATCCTTGGTCTTCAATGCAGTCTTCCACTCATCACCTGGCCTAATCCTCACCTGGTGGTAGCCACTCTTAAGATCAATCTTTGAAAAGATAGTGGCACCTGCCATCATGTCTAGCATGTCATCCAGGCGGGGAATAGGGAACCTGTACTTCATGGTGATTTTGTTGATGGCATGGCTATCAATGCACATTCTCCACGTGCCATCCTTCTTTGGGGCAAGTAAGGCGGGAACAGTACATGGACTCATGCTGTCCCGAACAGATCCTCTCTGCATTAGCTCATCGACCTGTCGTTTAAGCTCGGCATGCTCCGTAGGGCGCATGCGATAATGAGGAAGGTTGGGCAAAGAAGAGCCCGGAATAAGGTCGATGGCATGCTGGATATCCCGCATAAGTGGGAGTCCCTCGGGAAGCTCATCGGGAAAGATATTAGCAAACTCCTGCAGAATAGGAATGACATCGGGTGGGAGTTCACCCTCGGAGTCTCTCAATCTCTCGGACCGTGATAGCAAATATAGGGCAGCCCTGACTAGCCTCCCGCTCCATTTCCCGGGAGCTAATCAACATCAACCTCCTAGTCAAGGGCTTGCCTGGGCCAGATGTAACGGTCATAGCCCGAGCTGGGGACGGGGTACTGGGCCCGGGAACGGAAGACTCCGGAGTACTAGGGCCAGTAGGACCCCTAACTGATGGGCTCTTGGGCCGATGGGGTTGGAGAGTAATCCGTTGGCCATCATGGTCGAAGGTACAGGTGTTCGACCGGCCATGGAGTGTGGCATCCCGATCAAATAACCATGGCCTACCCAGAATAATATTGCCCACCTCCATGGGTAGGACATCACACCATACATCGTCACGGTAGGCATAGAACTACAGTGGGACCAAGCACCGCAACCTGATCGGGATGGAAGTGGAATCCACCCATGATACACGATAGGGGCTAGGGTGATCCACGGGGGTAAGACCAAGACGGGAGACAGCACCCGTGGAGATTGCATTGATGCAACTCCCGCTATCGATGATCACTTTACAAGCATGCTTGCCCAGCCTACAGAATGTATGAAAAATAGTGGTCCGACGCCAGTCATCACTGGCATGTGGCTGGGTGAGAATACACCTGACGACCCCCACGTGAGCATCATCGGGATGTGGGGCATCCTGATCGTCACCTTCAATCTCATAGTATTCGTCAGCTAGCTCCTGATCAGCTTCATAGGTGACTAACTCAAGGCCTGTAGGGGTGGTATCATCGGCCTTCGTGTCCCCAATGATAAGAGATGGGCGAGTGGGACACTGGTTGGCGAAATGGCCAAACCCATTACAGCAATAACACTGCTGTTGTGATCCACTAGGCTCCCCAATCAACGGTCCTTTCCCCTTATCCTCCCGACGGATAGGAGGTGTAGGCAACAAAGGACGTGCAGGAGGTGCGGGTGCCGGTGGACGGGCTGTGGGTGCCGTAAGATGCTGGGGATGAGGAAGGTCCCTCGGGGGGTGGAGGGCGAGGCCTAGGAGCAAAGGGCTCGGGATGAGCGGGCTCCTGAGGTCGAGCCATGGGGGCCCTCGGATAAGTGCCAGATGAGTTACGGGGCTCGACACTACGGAGGGGAAAGGAGCCCAACCGATGGGGTGACTCGAACTCGGCCTCGAACTGCTCTAATTCGAGAGCAATCTGATATGCCAACTCCAAAGTGGTTGCATTGCGGCGAAAAAGTTCATACTGATAGTTAGGCCGTAGACCTCTCCGAAAGCAGGATATCATCATGGTGCTCTCTTCCGTGACCCCACACCGTAAGTAATACTCATCAAACTCGGCGGTGTACTCGGTCACAGATCGGTTCCCTTGGGAGATGCTTTGCCATTTGTCTATGAGACGTTGGCGATATGAGGCAGGAATGTATTTCTCCCTCAACTTGGTTTTCATATCATCCCAAGTACCGATCTGGGGTTGACGTCGCTGATTGAGCAGGCTCTCCACATTGGTCCAATAAGTTTGGGCCTGCCCTTGTAGCTTCATCTTCACGTATCAGACTCTTCGATGGCCTGTCATCTCAAACCACTCGAAGTACCGGTCCATGTCGGCCTCCCAATCTAAATACACCCTAGGGTCCAAGGACCCGCTAAAAGTGGGAGGGTCTGCACGCACGCCCCTAAGAATGCGGTCGTCATCATCGTCATCACGATTCCATCGTTGATTCCGACCACCGTTACCCCCTTGATCATTATCAGATGCATAATCATCCACCACATGCACCTGTTGTCCCCCAACATTCTCCGCCTGAGCCCTTGGCACAGTAGGTTGCTGAGCTGGATCTTGTTGGCTGTTCGTCGGCGCGGGTTGCGCCGCTACTGGGCCCCTCTCGAGGACGGCAATCCTCCCTACCAGGCCCTGGATGGACTGATCCGAAACCTCGGCCCGATCCTCGAGGGCTTTCATCCACCCTTCTAGATGCGTCCCTACTCCATCTAGACGCCTACTAAGGCCATCCATATGCGTATCGAGACGATCCATGAGGGCTCGGAACATCTCGGCCGTCGAAGACTCATCGGAACTACGGGCTCGGGAATCCGTCATGGGTGGTGGTGGCGAGTATTGGGTACCTCGACGAGTGGGCATGCAACTGACACACGACCTGGAAGACACCGACTAATGCAAACACTCACTAAATGATGCACTTAGACCTAACCAATATCCGGTACGTGGCGGTGATAACCGATCTGAAGATCACTCGCGCAAGTGTGCGGCCTTCCCGATAGGCGTAGCCTAACGTTCGGACAACACCTTTTGAGATACCAAATTATTGGGATGAAATGCAATTTTAAAACACACTTTTTTTTATTTTAAAATAATGATGATCCTAGACTTGACTTAGACTATGCAAGACATATGCAAAGACTACCCTAGACTCGACTCGCTCTGATACCAAACTGATGCGGGATGGACACGGGGACCGACTCTAAGTGGTATGGACCTCGGACTCTAGATGCAGACACGACCAGCAACATACGATGGGAGAGACATTAGGCCCGACACTAGGAGCTCCTATGGGCTATACGTCGCTAATAGAAACGCAAGCTCACTCGTCGTCCCAAGCGAGGGAAACGTGGATCGTGCGTGGTTGAAGAACCGGTAGAGTTCAAGGGTAGTCCGACTCACTTCCGGACCCGGATCGAGTCACGGGACGGGTCACTCTCACACTCATAGCGGTGACATGGACTCACGGGATAGAAACCTACGCTCTCGCATCGGCATACGACCATATACTAAACTAGCAAATGAACGCCAAGGAATTAAGACCGTCACCTCCACGCACCCGGCGTGGGGAAGACAACCCCGGCCAATTGCGGACTCCCAGTTAACAAATTATAACAGCGGTACAATAACTTGACCCACTCCACGCAGGGAGGTAAAAGGTCACATGTGGGGCCCGTGAATCACGATAATTGGGTTGACAGGCAGCATTTTGATGTCGTCCCGGCGGTGCCGAATCCGCGTTTTCGTGCTGTCCGGACGGTGCGATCTACGGGTCCGTGGGGCCCACGGACCGCTCCAACCTCCGGCTCTGGTGGGGTGGGACCCGCTGTGATGGGGACCCCTGGTGGCTCGCCTCTCTGGACGGTGGTCGGTCGGAAACACCGGTCGGAGATCGATCGGCTCCGTTCACCAAGTGGGGAAGTAGCTGCCCACGGATTTTGACTTCTATTTTTCGGCGCGCGCTCCGGCGAGATCGGCCGCTGCGATCAATCCCGATGTCGGGGGGCACAAGAGCTATCGCTGGAAAGCTCTCTTGAACTACTTCAATCTAGGCCCTAAGAGAGAATATGGATCCGCACGGATCTGGACTTTGTTGAATTTTGAAGTTCCTGTTGTACAGTACCCAAACTCTCAGAACAGTAGGGAGTTTTCCTGAGAGTTACCTTTGACCGCAGGGTAGACGTCCGATTCAGATCTTGAGCTCTTCATCCCAATTGTGGAGGGGAAAGATAGAAAAACGGCAATAATTTATGTGAAGGGATTGGTTGAGGCTACGATTTGTTATGATTTTAACACTAACTGGTGGTTGGATCTGAAAACTGGCTGACATCACTGTAGATGGATCGGAAGATAAATTTTAGAAAATATGAGATAATCTCCTGAAATTCCAAGAAAAATTGGAGATGGAGGGGTTGGTGGGTAGAAGTCCCAGTAAAATTGTGAGTTGTTGGGAAAATCAAAAAGAGGTCCGAAGTTTTGAAACTCAGGGCAGAAGTAGATCTGGACTGAAAGCAGATAAATCTGAAATGAAAAGGTGGACGAAAATTGAAAAATATTAAACGGAAGATTTATGACCAACAAATTTTTGTGGATCGTGGGGAACACCTCTGGAGCACACCCTCAAAATCCCATCTCAAGAACACGTCGTGGCTGAGAGCAGTAAATCGGAGAAGGCACCTCTGTCCTGGATGGACAGAACACTGGCAGCAACAGCAGTGCTGCGATGGCGGCTCGTGGCGGCGGCGGCGATCACCGGAACTGATAGGGGTAGAGTCACACCACCAAAAGGCAGCCTTCCCAGCTGCAAAGGGGGAGAGAGGAGGGAGAGAGAGGGGCGGCGTAGGCCTTGCTCCAACAAAAATCAAGTTTTTCTCTTCATTAATCCTACTAAATGAGAAATACAAGATATATATATGAAATGGCAAATGACTTAAACTACCCCTGGACCTAGGGTTTTGGAGAATATAATAATGAGTAGAACTAATTAGTTCTAATCATCATTTTACAAAAATAAAATGCCTGATGTTGAGAGGGGGGTGCCCCCTTGACCAAGTAGACAAGGTTGGTGGCCAACCTTGACCTTTAAGGTCTATTGTCCCCCACTTGGCCCACTCTTCTAGAAGCCCACCATTGGAAGGTTGACTGACCCCACATGGGTCCTAGGAGTGAGGTGGATCAATGGGAGGAGGCATGGGGGGCCGTGGGACCCAGGGGTCCCATTTTACAAATAAATCCCTCTTACAATCCAAATTACAAACCAAATAAAGACAAATAAAAATACATTACACACAAATAAAGTCCCAGTAAACATGATAAATATCGAGACTCAAGGGGGAGTCTCCAGGCTGTCTCCGAGCCAGATGGATGCTGAGGTGGCTCGAGTGGTGCTCCGCGTACGGTACCGGTGGCTTGCCGACCCGTGCCGCTCGTGTGCTCTGGTGTCCACACCACAACGATCCTTGAGTCACAAGACTCGGGGTCAAGATCATCGCACAAAAGTGGTAATATGCCGCCAATCAGCCTAGTCCCTAAGCCAAATCACAGTAAAACACCAATAAAGGAAACGACAGGGGACAATCGGATTCACACATCCGCATAACACGAATCACAGAGACCTAAGGGATCACTAAGACCCTCAAAACACATGGATACGTAAACCGAGGTAAGATAATACCTCAAGGCATCCAAAACATATGTCTTGATCCATACGGGACCACGGAGACAACCACAAAGTCACATGTCAACCACTGGATCATACCGAGTTGATCAGACACCAATAATGACTCTGAAACCGTACAGAACACTACTCGATACAATGGCACTCCCGGCTACCTCACAACATGGTTATCGCCCTCATAGGACATCCAAGATATCCACGGGACAACGGGCAAATCACAAGGATAAGCCAAGACAAATGGAGGCCAATCATCTAGAAAACAAAGCTCTGGGAAGTAAACGGTCATATGCCAGGCCGCTTGGTAAGCCAAGCAGTCAGCCAAAGCCATTACCCACACATAGAAAACTCAACGAACAAAACTACAAAGCTCAAGGGTATGCGGTCTACCTCAGGGCCGCCAAAAGACTGTGACGGTCAAGCCTTAGGCCGCCACACCCAGTCAAACCCCCTACAGTGAAACCGACTTAACCAGTCAAACAGACCGTAGCGGTCATACACTAAACCGCCACAAGCCATATAGCGGTCAGAGCTAGGACCGCCAGCCCAACCGACTTAAAACTACTAAACCAACATAAATAATGGTTACCGGTCGTCTCTTAGATCGCCAACACCCACTTAGCGGTCTATCGTACGACCGCGAGCAGAACCGACATAGACAACTCCCGTTAGCGGTCTATCGTACGACCACTGACAGAGAGTGGCGGTCATCCAATGGACCGCGAACCAGAAGAAACGGTCTATCGCACGATCGCGAAGACCTCAATCGACCTACTGCTCAAAAAGCATAAATGGTCACCCAAGGACCGCTAAATGCCTGAAAACGGTCTCTGGTAGGACCGCTAAATCGCTACGGCAGGTAAAACAGAGGATTGGCCAATCTCGGCCGTTCCACGCCCCGTTCGCTTCTAAACGAAGGGGAAATAACCCTAAACGCCATAAAAGCCTTCCACATACCGGAAGGTATCATTTTGACATCAAAAACACAAGAAACGGGCGATTCTACCGAATCGACCCTAAATAGGTCACATGGGTTCCCGGGCTCATATCGGTCCCAAATGACAACCAATCGCAACGAAACCAGCGGAAATGGAATGCTGACATGCTAGGGGTTCAAATGAAACTATTCTAGCGAGAAACTATCACCGAGAGAGGCGAACTCATCTCACACCCCCAAAACATGATAATTCCCTAGAAATTGGGAAACCCGCTCGTTCTCGCACCGTTTAGCTCAAAATCACGGGGGAACACAGAGCAAGAGTAGGGCATCCATCTCCCTACCTCCATCGAAGTTCTAGCGCACCGAAATGACTAAACCGCGCTGAAAACCATCGCACGAGCTCAACCGTCAACTTCGAATCCATCGAACGAGATCGCGCCAATCCCACGCCTCAATCATCACGCCAGAACGTTCCGCAGCAACTCCACGTCGTCGCAACCTCGTCCCCGGGCCTCCTTCGTCTGCAGCTAGAGCAAAGAGGGCGAGAAGAGAGAGAATGAGAGAGAGAGAGAGAGACGTGCGCGCGAATGAGGAGAGAGGAAGAGAAAGGAAGAATAAAAAGAAAAGGAAAACAGAATTTTCCTAATTTCTGACAAATCTGATTTTTGGTCCGAAAATGCACTAATTCATAAAAATATGGAAAAATAGTCTAAACGGTCCTCGGAAAGAATGCAATGCAACTGTAGCGTCCTCGAGTCGATGAATTCAACAATAAACTCACCACGGGGTTCTGTAACTAGTACGAGAGAAAAACCCGCGTAGATCGTAAAACTCAACTTAGGACCCACAAAAGCGATCCGAAAACTCTCCGATAAAGATCCATTAGACCCAAGATATTACAGTCCTCCCCCCTTGCAGGAATTTCATCCTCGAAATTCAAGGAGGTAACAAGTGAACAAGGGAGAACAACCTCAAACATTGGCTACGCTCTCCAAGCATCAGCCAACACCAACACCTAGAACACAACAACACAAATCACGAAAAATAAAATTCAGAGGAACACTGCCAGATCACAATCACAGGTACACGCACTGGATCTCAAGACAAATCGATCCAAAGAACAGGCACGGCACCCAAGTGAACACAAGACCGACACCTCCTAATTAAACAAGGCAACGTCGCTTACGTCTCACAGGGAAAGGAGACACGACTCATGCCACAAAAAATAGCTACCGATGAAACACAGGGCAGACATAACAAGCATCGGCTTAACCAAGGAAACATATTCCTCTCAGCTGACAGCTCAACAACATTGACTTCCGCGCCAAGAATAACAAATCCGACACGTAGAACGCCAACGACAGCACTGGACCATGAGCACAATCAAGTCAGTTCTCACTCAGACATTACATCTTATTCGAGTTGCATGCTAACTCCACCATGACAGAAGAGTACAGCAAAACCAACCGACAAGACCTCGGTCCACACAATGCCAAATCAGACTCACATGGAACTCCTCCCAAGCTGAACACAACCACCACCACCAACAACGACGATGACAATAACAACACCTGCAGAATCTCGGCTCCGTTCTCAACACAGAACCACGGGACACAACTGCAAGCAGGGTCACATCAAGGCACAATTACAGCTGAACACACGACTAACATGCATAAGCCATACCACGAACAGCTCACCAACAAGGACCCACGACAACAACAATAATCTTGGAAAACGCATCTCGAGGACCACGATCACATCCTGAGAGCACAACATCCAAGAAAAATTACAGAGAAGAAAAGAGTACTCGACCAGAAATTACGCCAACAGATTTCCCCAATTCTCACAACAAGCCAGTGCCAACAACCAGGATATCTCCAAACAATGGCACAGCAACCAACAACATCAAGGCACACATAGCCAAGATAAAGTCGCATCGAGGAAAAACAAACCTCTCGACCAACCAGAATCTTCCAACTTCACGATCCTGAACCATGGGTTATCAGCCCACACACTTCCGCTGCACGCTCAACACACGCACACAGGCATCAAGAACAACTCGGCATCTGCATCTCAGCACACACTCAGCGCCATCGCATTTCACAAACTGTAATATAACACGCCTCGAGTACTGATCCTACTAACAATCGATCACAAGTCGCCAAAGCGCAAACCATGAAGAGCACCAGCTTCAGCACAAAGAACACCTGTCTCAACTCATCCTCACGTCCTGAAACGATAACTGAACTTTCACAGCACAACAGCCGCCTTACACGGCACATCGAACACGGTGCACAACGGCCCCCAAATGCAAAATCTGGGTCCAAAGCCAAGCAACCGTCGAACAAAGTCAAATCAGGATCAGAACTACACTGTCCACACTTAAGCAAACACAGGACAAAGGCTTCACCAAGACAGTGCTTCCAAGGCTTACCTCGAAAGGATACCACCACACAAGGTGAGAAGAATCAAGCTCGACTAACAGTAGCTCACCATGAAGGAAAATCCTAGGTTCGCCCGAGCATTCTTCCAAACAAGGCATCTAATCGAACACCACGACACAAACTTAACACCTCAGGGGCTAAACAAACTCAAACTGGGACAACAGTAGCTCACCAGGAAGGAAAATCCTAGGTTCGCCCGAGCATTCTTCCAAACAAGGCATCTAATCAAACACCACGACACAAACTTAACACCTCAGGGGCTAAACAAACTCAAACTGGGACAACCCAAGCAACATAAAAATGTGCACGGTCATCACACCAACGATAAAGTCACCAACCACCTGAACAAATTACAGAAACATCTCGAATAGTGCATTGCAGATTCACGCCTACCGGCGAACTCTGCCAAGTACAGCATAACCGAGATAGACACCATAACAAAAGAAAAGCACTCTGTCACATCTAGACGAGAGCAAAACCATCTCGCACAGTGCCAACATAGCACGCACAAGATCACACATGAAAGCAAAGCGACAAACGATCGCAAAACCGATGCCAACGCTAATGCCGACAGCTGGCTGTACTGGACCTTAAGGACTCTGAATACTGCGATATCTCGAATTCCCATGTACTTACACACAACACAGCTCTGATACCAATTGTGGCGACCCAGGGTCCGGATACCGAGTAAACTCGATAACACTTGGATCCTACGAGGCCTCCCAAGAGCGGTAAAGCTCCGAAGGGATAAAAGGAGTGTGTGTGGTATATTGAAGTCCCAGATAAAGCAGTAAGCAATTAATATTTCATTGATCAGGTTTGCTAAAGTAGCAGAAATAAAATTACATTTTCAATTAACAATTTAAATTAACAGAGTCCAGTCCAAATTAAAGATAAGTACAGCCCAAAAGAAAGGAAAACGTACACTGAAGTCGGGGAAAGCCCGACACGGGCAACGCTGGCAACTACGAATTGACGCACCGCGTCACGAACCAAGCGGAAGAAGAAGACCACACCTGAAAAGCAGGGGTGAGTCTCGTGTCACTGGCTCTGTAGGGGTCACGCGGATCCCCACTAGAAACAACGCAGTAACATGCTAAACAGTGCTAAACAGTAAAGCAAGAAGAACAGAAATAATAGTAGTACTACGCTACAAAGTAAAGCTGTAAAAAGTAGGAGTAAAGCCAACTAAAGGAAAGAGTAAAGCCGTACTAACCAGAAACACGGCTGCCGATCGAACCTCGGCCCTTCAAGGTACTCCGAACAACAACAGAAAGGCGAACCCCGATCTCACAAAGTCGGGCATTACCGATCCATCGTTAAATCACGAAACCCTATCGTGAAAGGTCTACTAAAAATAGGTAAAAAGCCTACCAAAGACCTACACAGTCAAAGGCATGAACATACACGATCTCATCATCGTGTACGCTACACAAGACTAGACCTCGAGTGAAGTCACTCACAGGCTACTCGAAAATCGATCACGGAAACACAATGATCACTAGAGTTATGTGTCAAGTGACAGAAGCACATCCTCACTAGAAGAACATCCAGATGCGTCCACTAACGTCTTACACTGCGCCACAAGTATCTCCCACATACCTGGAACGGCGATAATTGAGACACTCTCAGAACCAAGTACAAGGAACAACAGTACCTAGTACAAGGAGCAACAGAACTACAGTAAGGAGTGACTAGTCAAGGTCACGCCCGTCGGCGCTCATCCAAACGCCCCTGACCATGTCTGCACAACACAAGCTCAATGCCTTGAGCCAGGCCTCTAGCTAATTTTCTCCCCCAGTAGGACGCTAGCGCAAGGCAAGGGAGTCCACGGAAACTAGCCTACAAACCGTATATCGGAAACTGGCCTCTCCACCACTCCTAGGAGGACCAACACACTGGAACGTGTCATCAGGCTATGGCTAGTGGAGGCTCACTGAACACAAAGACTCCAAAATAGCAGTGCTGAAGTGCAGATAGGCTAAACATGCACGGTCACACGTACCACGAAGCATTAGACACAGAAACAAGGTAGCATACCAGACTACCACCGGACTCAAGATAGACAACTAGACCTGCTGACATAACGATCCTTGAGTCACAAGACTCAGGGTCAAGATCGTCGCACAAAAGTGGTAATATGCCGCCAATCAGCCTAGTCCCTAAGCCAAATCACGGTAAAACACCAATAAAGGAAACGACACAGGACAACCGGATCCACACATCCGCATAACACGAATCACGGAGACCTGAGGGATCATTAAGACCCTCAAAACACATGGATACGTAAATCGAGGTAAGACAATACCTCAAGGCATCCAAAACCTATGTATCGATCCATACAGGACCACCGAGACAACCACAAAGTCACATGTCAACCACTGGATCATACAGGGTTGACCAGACACCAATAATGACTCTGAAACAGTACGGAACACTACTCGATACAATGGCACTCCCGGCTACCTCACAACATGGTTATCGCCCTCATTGGACATCCAAGATATCCACGGGACAACGGGCAAACCACAAGGATAAGCCAAGACAAATGGAGGTCAATCATCTGGAGAACAAAGCTCTGGGAAGTAAACAGTCATATGCTAGGCCACTAGGTAAGCCAAGCAGTCAGCCAAAGCCATTACCCACACATAGAGAACTCAACGCACAAAACTACAAAGCTCAAGGGTAAGCGGTCTACCTCAGGGCCGCCAGAAGACTGTGGTGGTCAAGCCTTAGGCCGCCACACCCTGTCAAACCCCCTACAGTGAAACCGACTTAACCGGTCAAACAGACCCTAGCGGTCATACACTAAACCGCCACAAGCCATATAGCGGTCAGGGCTAGGACCGCCAGTCCAACCGACTTAAAACTACTAAACCAACATAAACAACGGTTAGCGGTCGTCTCTCAGACCGCTAATACCCGCTTAGTGGTCTATCGTACGACCGCGAGCAGAACCGACATAGACAACTCCCGTTAGCGGTCTATTGTACGACCGCTGACAGAGAGTGGCAGTCATCCAATGGACCGCGAATCAGAAGAAATGGTCTATCGCACGACCACGAAGACCTGAACCGACCTACTGTTTGAAAAGCATAAACGGTCACCTAAGAACCACTAAATGCCTGAAAACGATATCTAGTTGGACCGCTAAATCGCTACGGCGGGTAAAACAGAGGATTGGCCGATCTAGGCCGTTCCATGCCCCGTTCGCTTCTAAACGAAGGGGAAACAACCCTAAACACCATAAAAGCCTTCCACAGACTTGAAGGGATCATTTTGATATCAAAAACACAAGAAACGGGCGATTCTACCGAATCGACCCTAAATGGGTCACATGGGTTCCCGGGCTCATACCGGTCCCAAATGTCAACCAATCGCAACGAAACCAGCGGAAATGGAATGCTGACATGCCAGGGGTTCAAATGAAACTAATTTAGCGAGAAACTATCGCCGAGAGAGGCGAACTCGTCTCACACCCCCAAAACATGATAATTCCCTAGAAATTGGAAAACCCGCTCGTTCTCGCACCGTTTAGCTCGAAATCACGGGGGAACGCAGAGCAAGAGTAGGGCATCCATCTCCCTACCTCCATCGAAGTTCTAGCGTGCCGAAACGACTAAACCACGCCGAAAACCATCGCACGAGCTCAACCGTCAGCTTCGAATCCATCGAACGAGATCGCGCCAATCCCACGCCTCGATCATCACACCTGCACGTTCCACAGCAGCTCCACGTCGTCGCCACCTCGTCCCCGAGCCTCCTTCGTCTGCAGCCAGAGCAAAGAGGGCGAGAAGAGAGAGAACGGGAGAGAGAGAGACGTGCGCACGAATGAGGAGAGAGGAAGAGAAATGAAGAATAAAAAGAAAAGGAAAATAGAATTTTCCTAATTTCTGACAAATTCGATTTTTGATCCGAAAATGCACTAATTCATAAAAATATGGAAAAATAGTCTAAACGGTCCTCGGAAAGAATGCAATGCAAATGTAGCGTCCTCGAGTCGATGAATTCAACAATAAACTCACCACGGGGTTCCGTAATTAGTACGAGAGAAAAATCTGTGTGGATCGTAAAACTCAACTCAGGACCCACAAAAGCGATCCGAAAACTCTCCGATAAAGATCCATTAGACCCAAGATATTACACTCCCTCTCCCTCTCCCTCATTTGGCTACCGGATCATCCATGTGCCCTCATGTTGACCGACGTGTCACCTTCCGACTCTCCGGTCCTTCGCCACAATTTTTGAGCACTCTCCGATCCCCGGGGGCTTCCTTCCTCATAGCATGGTCCCCGGGTGATCTCCCTTAAAGGGGTACATATTAATAGCCGCATTGTTCGGCGATAATTTAAGTCTGCATTTTGAAATCGAGATCGCAGCCCCTCATGAGTCTTTTGAGCCCCTCGTAGGCTAGCCTCGGGGTTTCCGTGCTCGACTCGGATCGTCAAATGTTGCCGCTTTTGCGCACGTCCTTATACTTTGGGGCCATATCAGATCTTCTGTGGGCGAGTACTTGATTCACACTCCCCGAATGCTCCAGGTCTAGGGTAAATGCTTGCCGGATTTTCACCAAAAAACTCAAAGAAACGGCAAAAAAAAAGAGATCAACAATGTGAGAAGTGATGAGCTGAACAGGATCACCATGACATATGCACGGCAACATACGAAACCGATGACACACAAAAAAATAACAATAATAATAATAAGGCAAACAATCACAGTTCGCTGGTATAGGGGTGAGTCGACGCACTGGCACAGTGCATTGATTCACCTTTGGCCAGGGTGGTTTGCCTCAAGCCCCCCTACGTCGACGCAGGAAGCCCGCTGTGTCGACGCACCCATTTTTTTTTTTAAAAAAGAGAAAACGGAAGGGACAGACAGGGGATCAAGGATGCATCGACGCACTTTCATCAATGCGTCGACGCAACCCAATCCTGCCCTTGTTGGCCCTTTTCATAACGATTTAAAAAGAAGAAGAAGAAGAGTGATCCCGCGCGCGACCTTCTCGCACCGGATCACCCTCCCGCCGGTTCATCATTCCCATTCCACCCTATTTTTAAAAAATGTGGAATGTATGGGTGGTCCAGTGGAGGAGAGACTGCCGAATCATGGCCCCATGGGCCACTGATCCGGCGTGGCCCTCTCCCTCCCTCTATCTCAATAAAATGAAAAAAAAATAAACCACGAGATGTTGATCCGGAGGGGAAGTGCCGCCGGATCATAGCCACACGGGCCACTTGATCCGGTGCACACTACCTCCCCATTCCCCTTTTATATATATAAAAAAAACAACAACAAAAGCACGTAACACACGTACCCGCTCACAAAACACACGGGCACATATGTTCAACACAGACGTTCAAAATATGTGAATCGGCGCCCACCCGCTCCCCATTCCCCCTTTCATGTAAAAAAAAAAAAAAAAAAGCTAGAGACGCTGAATCGGCGGGGGTGGGGTGCCAATCGGCACCTCCAGTCCCCCCATCCTCATTATTACATATATAAAAGAAAAAACAAACAAACAAACAGACACACCCTTTACATAAACACAAAACATACAACACACACCCACGTGACACATATTTAAACACACTCTCACACACACTCACGTAACTCACTCAATGCACACAACACATGCAAGATGTCAATATGCAATAACATTCAAGGCTTTGAATCGGCCGGCACTGTGTCCTTTCCATTTAACCCTTTCGTTTTATTTATGTATTTTGTTCACCATTAAGAAAAAGGAGATCAAAACAATAAAGATAATATAAAAAATAAATAAATAAACAGATAAATAATAATAAAACAATGCTAAAGCAAAAAATAACTATATACAAGAAAGTCAAAACAATAAAAAATGATAATATAATGATCAAAGTGGTGCCATGAAAGTATGAAAATAATAATAATAAAATGAACATAAACACCACCCTTAAGAAACTAATGGCGATTGATCCAGAATCTTACCCTCCTAGACCCGGAGTGAAGAAAATATCAATGATGCCCGTGCAAGTCACGCTTTGACCCCGAGAGGCCACCCCTCGTTATGGTCACAGCCTGACTTTGCCCCGGGCCAATAACCCACTGAATCTGACCCGTTTTCATCGGGATCTAATCTCACTCTTCTACCCAATATCAAACTTTCCGTCCCCGGTAGACACTAGAGTCTAACCCTGATTCTTCATCGTTCATATCAAATTTGTCGTACCTCGGCATACATATGTCCCGACGCTGTCTATGTATATTTGTGATACTTTCAACCCGAAGACATGTCCGGACATGAAATGGTCAATATATGACCGACATGATTTTTAAAATACTCTTTTGCACCCTAATGTAGGGGATTTTAATGCTCTGCAACGCACTTTTCATTCATTTCATAAAAAAAATTGATCTTTAGGCCATGAGGCCCCTTATCCTGGCGATTAATCAAAGTGTTCCCCTCTCCGAGGGGGATGTAATCAACGCCGTGACCTTTACGGCGCGGCGGGTTCCAGTCCCGATCCGATACTCACTATCGTCTGATTAGTCAGACGGCGCGCACCACTGGCTCCGGACCACTGCAATCTTGGAGCCTGAACATATTGTCACTATGTGTCTGGCACGGCCACGCACTGATAAACCGATATAAAATATAAACGATACAAAAATATAATAATTTTAATAACGATAAAAAGTGTGTCAACATCCTCTCACATTAGAATTCTCCCTCCCACTTTCTATGAACAAGCACATAAGAGGGTATACCTACGTTCCTGAAAATGTAGGTATTATCTTTTACCACGTAGTAGAAGAAACGAATGAATAAGAATTACCATCACTTTTTAAGAAACGTAGGAAAATGATTTAACGTCGGTTAATAAAAAACATAGGAATATGTTATCTTTTTTAAAAAAAATCCTATTAGTATTATATGCTCTCATCACCTATAATAGTGCATCCATTCCCTTTATCCCCTCCCTATACTAAAAGATCCAAAACGTGACGGTCAAACTTGTAAAGGAAACATCAGAGAATTCACCACATATAAAGTTTTAGACATCTATACCTCCAATCCTTGCCAAGGAAGAGAACGAGACAAAGAAGAATTAGTGTAAGAGACTCCAAGTCATCTCTCCTGCTTGGTGTTCTTCCTAGGTGTATGTGAACACTAGCATACTCCACAGTCCCCTAAAGTTCTAAAGAATACACCAGCCTTAAGGAAAATGACCAATAGGATTCAGAGAGATGCCGAGTTTCAATCATAGTGCACAAGTATATATAGCTAACTCATAACTGCACTTGAATGTATCTGGTTGATGATCATACTCAACATGTCCACCAGAGTTATTTCTCCATTTAGTGGTTGATAATTTATCCACGGTTACTTCCAGTTGTTACACCTGAGAAACCTCAAGTACACTTTGGGTCCATCTTGAAATTTCTCGTGGGAGTAGATAAATTGCTGACGCCTTGCGAAGATGCCTGATCTGATACCTCTCCTTCTCCCTCCACATCTTCTTCCTCTCTCCCTCCCATCCCCCACCAAGTCAGAGGGACTCTCTCTAGCGTCTGAAGACACATGTGCTTCCCGACCCAGCCAACAGAATCCGACCTCCCACCCTCCCCTCCCAACTAACTAGCTAGGCGGGCAGCAGGGTCTGTGTCAATAGGTTGGAATGGGTGGGCAGAAGGGTCTGTGTCATGTACATGTAATTGCTGTTAAACTAGTCCAAAGTTAACCAACCAGATGAACTCAAGGTAAAAAGGGAAGAGGAAATTGCTATCGCCATAATATTTCCATAAATTTTATGATGGATTATAATGTTAGAATAGTTCTACATTGAGGAAGGGACAAATTAAATATGTTGAAAATAGTGAAGTACTCCACTAAACATCTTAAGACTTTGAGTTAGATGGTCCAATATGATATCAAACATCTTAAGGCTTTGAGTTAGACTTTGAGTTAGATGGTCTTATTTAGCAACTCTAGTATGATATCAGACATCTTAAGGCTTTGAGTTACATGGTCCAATTTAACAACTCGAATATGATATTAAAATCTCTCTCTCTCTCTCTCTCTCTCTCTCTAGCTGTGTGTGTGTGTGTTTAACTTATTCAATTCTAGAAGTGCTGAGGTAATGATTTTTTAAAAGGAATTTGGCGGTAAAAAGATATTGATTTGTAGAACTATATTGTGGAGTGTGAGGTTAAGGGTTAGAGTGAAACACGACTCTTTCACGTTCTTTCATAATACAATAAACTACCCTCTCATCTAACTTAGTTGCAACTCTAACCTATTTTATGTGTTGGAGTTTCTGTTAGAAATGGGATGACCAAAGAAACTAGTAGGCATGCGCTCGACCGTAGGGTCGACTACCAAATCAATCACCGTCAGAGCTACTACTCTGCTCTGGTCAAACACTTTTCTTAGAAAGTTCAAGAACTTTTCTGAGAAGGGATGCAGTTGATTGCTAGATTGAGGCGGTCGACAATTTCTGATATTATTGTAATACGTCTTTCCACAGTTCATCCTCTACACAGTGAAATCGATCTCTGTTGCGCACAAGGTTTAAAACACAAGCAAATAACAATCACACAAGAAGATGGACACCGCATTTACGTGGTTCAGAGATAGAGATCCACCTACAATCATGGGGAGAGCACCAAGAGAAACACATGAAGAAGTAATCTTACACCATCACCGGTTGACTTCTTTGAGGAAGGAGACACACCCACGAATCTCCTGATTTCCAGACGACACCCCTAAAGCCGACAAGCGTCTAGGGTGAGAACATGGATGGAACAAGAAGGCAAGATAGTGTCTTCCTCTTCTTTTAGATGTGGGTCGGGCACTCCTCTCACACAGGAATTATCCCTCTCCACTTTCTCAAGGAACATACACTGCAGCCAAACCAAAGAACAACCGCCACCATCACTTTTTTTTTCTAGTGTAAAATTCGTGCATATGATCTTCCCGTACCTCGCTTGCCTATATATCACATACCAAAGAAATTAAGAAAGGTCTCTCAAAGAGTCTTGCTGGACATGGAAAGGCAAAATGTGGAAAAAGAGGGAGGAATTCCCATAATCGCTAGGAATCTAGAAGGATTACGGATCAATCATCACATTCTCTAGCTTTGACAAGGTCAATATGACATACGAACTTCTTCAAACATTGTAGCTCCACCTCAAGGTAGAATGCACCCTCTCTCCATGGGTTCTTCAATTATCACTCGGTGAGAACTTTTACTAGGTCAAGGTAATGCTTGAACTTAGCAGCTTGGGCTTGATCAACATATCTGCTACGTTAGCTTGAGTTGGCACCTTAACAAGCTATCTTAAACCATTTGCCAAGGTCCATTTTGCATGGTGTCTGTATAGCGTTCTCCTTTGGAGAATGTTTCTTCTGCGCTCCTTTTTATATTGACGGTTACTCAACGTGTCAAAAAGGTAATTAAAGAATATCTTAGTGGAATAGGTTTTGCTCATAGTTGCAAGTTGTGTGTTGTCTCTGCAACGCAGAAATCCTGCAATGGACGTAGTTAACGAAGGATGGCAAGTGCATAAGAAGCCATCTTCTTCACTCAGAGCTGTTTTCCGAAATCTAATTGGGTTTGGCAGCTAGCTAGTTAACGAAGGATGTGGTGTCTACTTATTATGGATGAGCAGAAAGAGATAGCTAGAAAAATTAGCCACCAACCTCTTGGAATGGTCGTCGATCGTTTTTTTTTCTTACTGTACGTTCATCCTAGCTACTACCGGGTTGTTTACACACACTAAAATCACTAAATTTCCATAGCAGCTCCCGTCCAATCATATATTTAACGATTAAAAACTAGCCAGTGATACCTGCCCAACATATCAAATCTCTGACCGGATCCTACATGTGCCTTCCTCTATCTTCTTGAGTATGGATGAGCTAATGGTTTGGAGATGATCTCTTCCTCACAACGTTCGGTAGAAAGTACTTTCATCCCACCTTTTAGGTAGGGGCAAAGGTGACAACGTGGCATGTTATCTACATGCATGGTTTCTGGTTGCTCGGGAGGTGTTGATTAGTGGGGATGAGGAACGAGTCCCCTTCGGTAATCTGAACTGAATTATTTGGTTTAGTATCAGCCGTTTGGTTTGCTCTCTCTGAGCAATTGATGAGCAGTCAGCGTGCTCGTCAGCATAACCTAATATATATATATTCCACTAGATGTGGGGAGCATCTTTTCCTTAGTCATGATGATATTACATCCGGAAAGGAACCTTGGTCTCTACGACCTGAATTTTTTTGTATTTAATAAGTTGATCCTAACTAGACGTGTTCCTTTTCAATCGCTCCCATCAACCACTTCCTATTACTTTTGCAGATTGTGATACATGCCCGTTTGACCTCGCCAAGTCTCCAACAAATCCTACACTTGTTTTAACAATGATCTTCCACAGTTTCTAATATGTGTGTGTGTGTGTGTGTGTGTGTGTGTGTGTGTGTGTGTGTGTGTGTGTGTGTGTGTGTGTGTGTGTGTGTGTGTGTGTGTTTATTGCTAATTACATCAGCAGGATTTTTATTCAACCAAATGTATGTTTCGCATACATTATTCTAGTACTAGAGGATCAAACTATGGACAATATATACCAGCGGTGCCCAGTGGTCATCTTATGTAGTGCATGGAACCACTCACAAATCTAAGCAATTTCAACGATCAACGCGTGCAAGGGGGTTGATATTTTTCATATTGCTCTCTCCATGGGATTCTCTACTGATAAACACCAACGGATCCACCATGCTCAGCTTGATGATCCTCCATCGGCTGGATTCTGTACTTGATTAGGACTCTATATTGAATGACTCGTACTCTGTATTGGATTGTTGTTATCCGGAAGGATATTTAACTATTGTTGTAATTGTGATTCACATATATATAATACATTAATCAATCCCACAATTGTGGGTGAGAGCATGCATCATATACACTCCTTTTTGTGGTTGATTCACCGGTTATTTTCATGGTATCAGAGCCATCCGGGTAATCGCCTCCTCTTTCTTCCACCTCCAAGCCCATCTTTGCAGCAAAATAGAGAGCCTTGCCCCTTTTTCATCATCCTTTTTTTTCCATCTGTGCCCTTGCAAACAAGTACCAGCGCCTCTTTATCGACCTCGACCTCTCCCACCAGATTACCTTCTCCGTCTCCTCCCTATCCTTCACCGCCACTACACCAAGAAGAACCCATACCTACGACGAATGTTATAGATAAAGAAACAAAAAATAATAGGTATAGGTTTCACCTACGACACTCCCCATGCTTCTGTGTCGTTGGTAAAAATTACGTATGTAAAGTTTTACCTACGCGACAAGAAACCGTAGGAATAGGGACGTCAACCCCTATGGTTACTTAGCATCAGTAATTACCTACGATAAGTATCTATATGTATAGGATTTCTCTATTCCTACGATTATAGTGTGGTAGGTAATTTCATACGATTATTCGCGCTGGTAATTTCCTATGTTTTGTCACGTATGTAATTTACTACGATTTTCTTCGCGTAGATAATTTCCTACGAATTTATATCGTGTAGGTAAAACTTTACCTACACACTTTTTACCGACTACTGTAATATTCTCGTAAAATCGTAGGTAACGTGAACGAACTATAAGTAACTTGTACTAATCGCTGATAACCCATTTGAAGCGTAGGTAACATATACGAACCATAGGTAACCCGTTTGAACCGTAGATAACATGTACTAACAGTAGGTAACCTATTTGAACCGTAGGTGACATGTACTAATAGTAGGTAATAATTTCAAGCGTAGGTAACAATTTGAACTGTAGAAGTAACATGTAGGTGACTGTGGACACCAAAAAATGCATACTGGATATCCTGCTCGGCCTCGCGTCAGCAACGGCGCCGAGTGAAGAAACCTCGGAGAAATTAAGCACAAAAGGCCCCACAGCTCGTGGGCCTCAAAGAGAATCAAACGGGCCATGGCTCGTGCCCACAATGGGCTCAGAACAACCCCGGGTACACACACCCCCTGGGGAGCCCTTCAGCGGCACGCCCGGCCCCAAGGGGCCTCAACGGCACACCCTGGCAAGGCCCAGCGGCACGCCCCGAGGAGCCCTTCAGCGGCCCACCCCCAAGGGGGGCCTTCAGCGGCACACCCCCCCTGGGGGGGTCTTCAACGGCACACCCCCCTGGGGGGGGGGGGGCCTTCAGCGGTACACCCCCAGGGGGGCCTTCAGCGGCACACCCCCCGGGGGGGCCTTCAACGGCACACCCCCCTGGGGGGGGCCTTCAGTGGTACACCCCCAAGGGGGGTTCTTCAGCGGCACGCCTGTTGTGAGCTTCAGCGGCACGCCCATTTTAAGCCTCAGCGGCACGCCCCAATGGGCCCTCAGCGGCACATACTGCTGAGTCTTCAGCGGCACGGCTGTTTTGTGCTCCAGCGGCACGCACTTTTGGCTCCCCCACGGCACGCTTGTTCAGCCCGCCAGCGGCACAGCGGTGAAGTTTTTCAACGGCAAGACGACGTGAAGCCCATGCCCTACGCATCCTTGGCGCGCAGTGAAGCCGTCTGAGGTGGCAGTCGATGACTGGGCCACGTAGCCTACCCCACTGACAGCCAGGACAGGAGCAGGTCAAACCCATCATCACAGTCGGCTTCCCGCCTTGGACAGCCGTGATCGAAGTCACAGGTGGCTGGTGGTATAAAGAGCCTTCCGTTCGACAAGAAAAAGAGAGGAACCCCCGGAGAGGAAGAAGGGACACAGACAGACGGACGCACAGAGAGGAGGAGAAGAGAGAAGAGAAGAAGAAGAGCTCTGGCGTGAGCCTCCTCCGACGACCGCCAGGCAGAAGCGAGAGTAAGAGAGGGGGCTTGATGCAATAGGAAAAAGGGGGGAAAGTAGGGGACGGTGGTCTCTGTCCCGATTCCCCAATACCTCTTTCTCTTCTGCATTTTGTTCTTCTCCGTCCCGTTCTTGCTTTCTTCTTTGGAGTCTTCCTCCTCGTCTAAAGCCCCATCTTGGGCACCCTTTTTTGTAATATGTATGTAGGGCCATGGTCTTTGCCCCCCCCCCCCCCCCCATGAATGAAAAAAAACCACCCTTCTTTGGCCTTTCCTGTCTTTTTTTTATTGGTTGGCTCCCGCCTTCATAATGCATGGTGTTTTGTTCATTTTTTCTTCTACGGCGTTTTTGGAGTCTCCGTGGTGATGTGATCCTTCCCCTATGATCCTTAGTCTCCTGGGTTCTTTGCCCCCCCTCACGGGAGGGAAAGACCCTTACTTTCTTCCCGATTACCCAGTTACCAATAGACCACTCCCGGCCTTGAAGCCCCCCCCTCTTTTCTTCTTCTTTTCCTGAACAGCCATCAAGTCTCCCAGCCCATACATTCGGCTCTTTCAAGCCTCCAGCGATACACCTTTCCGGCCTTTGGCCGGTACACCTTTTCAGCCCTCAGCGGCACACCCTTCTGGGCCCTCAGCGGCACACCCTGTTCAGCCCTCAGCGGCACACCCTGTCCAGCCCTCAGTGGCACACCCTTTTCAGCCCTCAGCGGCACACCCTGTTCAGCCCTCAGCGGCACACCCTTTTCAGCCCTCAGCGGCACACCCTTCTGGGCCCTCAACGGTACACCCTGTTCAGCCCTCAGCGGCACACCCCTATGGGCCCTCAGCGGCACATCCTTTTCAACCCTCAACGGCACACCCTCCAGGCCCCTCAGCGGCACACTCCTTGGCCAGCCCCAGTCCACATTATATGCCCTTAGAGGCCTTCAGTCTGTTGTTCTCCTTCGCGTTTTTCGAGGCTCTATAAAGGTGTTCCTCCTCTGGGGGCCCACCTCCAGTTGTCGGGTTCCGCCACCCCATGTGGGCGCGTTCCCTGTATCTCCCTTACGCCCCGGGTCAAGGGGAGATGCTGCCGAATTTTCTTGTGAGAAACTAATAAACAATTAAAAGAGGCAAAAGGAGGCAACAAACGAGCAGGATAATTAATGAAACCTTCCAACTCATCAAACCACTGCCGGCACCACAACGAGAACTGAACCGAACTAATTAACTACCCGGCAGCCTGAACGTCCGACCCTCAAGAAAAGAGACCGAACCGAACAAAGAGAACGAACAAAGGGAGGAATTTCATATAAAATTACACGAAAGTTAAGATAAGAAGAAAAGAAAAGCCTTAAAACAAATAATCAAAAACTGATCGAACCTCCACCATCACGCCTCAATTGGCCCTTCGCCGGTACGCCGCTCCCACTGGCCCTCAGCGGCACGCTTCCCTTGGCCCCTTTCAGCGGCACGCTCCCTCTCTTCGCCGGTACACCCTCAACCACAGTCTCAACAGGATCCAACGTACAGACTTTGGGCTTGGCAACGTATAGACTTCGAGCTGCAATCAAAGGGGCAATGTACAGACTTCATGTTGCATTGTATAGACTTGGCCAATGTATAGACTTTGGGCCAGCCAATGTACAGACTTCATGTTGCAGTGTATGGACTTGGGGCTGGCCGACGTATAGACTTGACCAATGTACAGACTTTGGGCCAGCCAATGTACAGACTTCATGTTGCGGTGTATGGACTTGGGGCTGGCCGACGTATAGACTTGACCAATGTACAGACTTTGGGCCCGCCAATGTACAGACTCCACATTGCAACGTACAGACTTTGGGCTTGGCAACGTATAGACTTCGAGCTGCAGTCAAAGGGTCAATGTACAGACTTCACGTTCAAATGTATAGACTTGGGCCAGCCGGCGTGTAGACTTCATGACGGCCAGTGTACAGACTTCGGACCAGTCGACGTATAGACTTCATATTGCAACGTGCAGACTTTGCTCCACTCTGCTCCAGTGTATGGACTTTGGGCTTGGCAGCGTATGGACTTCGAGCCCGGGGGGGAATGTACAGACTTTATATCCACCCCCACGCCCTGGTTGGCTCCTTAGCCGGCATACTTCCCTAACCTTTCAGCGGTACGCTCATCCAATTCTCTCGCCGGTGCACTTTTCCCAGCCTCCAGCGGCACGCTTCAAAGACCCTTCATCGGCACATGGCCTCCACTCTTCAATAGCCCTTTGCCGGCACACTTGTGCCCACCTTCCCCGGCACAATCTTTTAAACCCTCAGCGGTACGCCTTTTCCTTGCCCAGCGGCACACTTTCTTCCCCAACGGCACACTCCTTTTCAAAGGCCCAGCGGCACACTTCCCTCCTCACCGGTACACCCCTATCTTTTCTTCGCCGGCACACTATACATATACACATATACAGCCTGATAAAGGCATTAACAATAGCAAACAAATTAATAAAAATTACGCTAATTAAAGGACTCCGAATGCGCAATATTAATCACAATAAAGAGGCGGGAGGGGTAATAAAAAAATAAATAACAAACGAATGATAACAACAAGAATAATCATGAATAAAAGAAGAGAAATCATCCCGGACAAAGGCACGAATAAACAGTAAACATCAAATCAGAAATCCCAGAAGATATAACTAAGAAAGCCCCAGATAAAAGACGCTAATGCCCACACTGCAGCCCTCTCTCTCCCCGGGACCGGGGCAAAAGGGAATAACAACGCCGCCCTTTCAGGTCGGGCCCGAGTCTCGGGAATTACCCTGATATGGCCAGGCTTTGATCTAACCTCGGGCCGACATCCTAATCGGACCGGATTTGTTTTCTCGTTCCGGATACCTTCCGAATCCTCATTAAAATTGCCGCATGCTCGGCAGACATTTGAGGGGATCTACCTCGGTTTTCTCATTGTGACGCTGCCACGGACCTGTGTCCGAATACAAAAGGTCTACGAGTGGCCGACACGGTCAACAGTTTATGGCCTTAATACAACCTTCAGTGTGATCTATCCCTATCTCTCTCGCATAATTAGTATTACTCTTTTCAGCCGCGGGGCCTCTAATTTCGGCAATTAATCAAGGGTATTCCCTCGTGTGGGGGATGTAAATGACGTCGTGACCTTTATGGCGCGACGGGATTCGGTCCCGACACGAACCACACAATCGTCTGACAAAGTCAGATCGAGCGCACCATGGGCTCTTCGGGGACCGAATAAATTATCACTTCGGTGACTGGCACGCCCACGCACTTAATAAGACCAACAGACGAACCAGAACGATGGTTCGACGAGAAGTGCGTCCACAACTCTGGCACGCCCGGTGGGACCGATCCACCCTTCATCTTTTTGCCGAAATTAGGGGCCCCGCGGCCCCCTTCTTGTAATACTAATTGGGCTACTTTCTTAAATGCAGAAAAAGAGAGAGGCATCATGGAACCAACGATGGCGGTCGTCTGTGGCCCTCAGCCCGTCCAGAACCACGTTCGGGGTGGCTACTTGGCGATCCCCCTTACCTTCGGGAGCTTCCCTCCCACCGTGGGCTTCCCCAACTTCCTGGGGGTGGCCTTCGTTGACATCCTCGACGCACGAGCACCCGAGGAGCCCCAAACCAACACTCCCGCTCCGGGAGCCGTCGAAGCTGCCGCCGGCCGAGCTGTGGCCAAGAACAACAACAGCGTCCCTACAACGACGCTGAGCTGCAACGTGCACCATGTGCACCAGACTACCGGCCCATCCCACCGGGGGTCGGCATCTCACCGGAGGAGGCTCCGGAGAAATAACATTAGCACCGGCCCGGGGCGCCGCATGTCCGACTCTGGGAAGACCATGACTGTGGGGACCCACCGAGTCCGTCTGGACGGGAGGAGATCCCCTGTGGCACCGGACCGCGTCGTCCCGACTGTGCCCGTTCAAAACTCCTTCCAAGAGCTCCGGAAGTTGAAAGAGGAGGCAGCACCCGCCGCTGTCGCCACATCACCAAGGACTGCGCCGGCCCACAGGTCGGCGAAGCTGAAGCAAGTCTGGATACCTAAAGAGACCCAGCCCACTGCACCCGCCCAGGCAGGGCCCAGCACTTTCCACCCCAGGAGGGCCCGACGCGATGACAGGGTCGAGGTAGTGACCCCCACTCTCCGACCGGCACCCGTCATCCCGGTGCCGTCCGAGAATGTTCACCGCCATCGCCGAGGGCGCCGGCACAATGCCACCTGCCCGGCTCTCACGGCCTACTCCCCTCCTGCCGCTGTCATCGACGCGCAACCCTAGGCCGCTCTCCCTGACCAGGAATGGGAAGGGATCGAGCAGGCCATGAGGAACTACCTCCGAGGCCCAGGTAGCACCCCCGCCGGCCGCCAGAGACTACTGGGGGCAATGGCCTCCGCCTTCCAGGAAGAAAGGGGGGGACCTGCACATAGCATGGAGTCGAGGACCCGCCCGGAGGGGCCGCGCCAGTCCCCTGTACGGGAGGAAGCGCCACCCCGACGGTCGGTCTTCGACAGGCTGACATTCCCAGGAAGATCATTGTGGACGCACTTTTCGTTTAACAATTATTTTGGTCGTTTGTTGGATTATTAAGTGCGTGGGCGTGCCAGTCACCGAGGTGATAATTTATTCGGGCTCCGAAGAGCCCATGGTGCGCTCGATCTGACTTCGTCAGACGATTGTGTGGTTCGTGTCGGGACCGAATCCCGTCGCGCCATGAAGGTCACGACGTCATTTACATCCCCCATACGGGGGAACACCCTTGATTAATTGCCGAAATTAGGGGCCCTACGGCCGAAAAGGATGATACTAATCATGCGAGAGAGATATAGGTAGATCGCACTGAGGGTTTTATTAAAGCCATAAATTGTCGGCCGCATAGGCCACTCGGGGACCTTTTCATAGTCGGACACGGGCCCGTAACAGGGACGCGGCGAGAAAACCGTGGTAGCTCCCTTCAAATGTCTGCCGAGCGTACGACAATTTTAATGATGATTCGGAAGGTATCCGGAACGAGAAACAAATCCGGTCCGATTAAGCTGTCGGCCCGAGGTTAGATCAAAACCTGGCCATATCGGGGTAATTCCCGAGACTCGGGCTCGACCCGAAAGGGCGACGTTGTTGTCCTTTTCACCCCGGGTCACGGGGAGAGATGGGGGCTGCAGCGCGGGCTTTGATGTCTTTTATCTGGGGTTTTCCTAGCTATGTACATTCTCATTTCTGATTTAATATTTACTGTTTATTCGTGCCTTTGTTCGGGATGATTTTTCTTCTTTTCGTTCATGATTATTCTTATCATTATCATTTGTTTGTTATTTATTATTTTTTTTATTACCCCTCCCACCTCTTTTATTGCGATTAATATTACGCATTCGGAGTCCTTTAATTAGCGTAATTTTTATTAATTTATTTGCTATTATTAATGCCCTTGTCAAGTTGTATATGTGTATGTGTATAGTGTGCCGGCGAAGGGGAAAACGGGAGTGTACCGCTGAGGGCTGGGGCGTACCGCTGAGGGCTACAGGGGGCGTACCGCTGAGGGCTGTAGAGAGTGTACCGCTGAAGGCTGCAAAGGGCGTACCGCTGAGGGCTGCAGGGGCGTACCGCTGAGGGCTGTAGGGGCGTACCGCTGAAGGCTCAAGAGAGGGTACCGCTGAAGGCTGGGCGTGTGTGTGCCGCTGGGGGTTGGGCAGGGAGTGATGGAGGTTAACTCAGTTTTTGATTACCTGCTTTTAAGGCTTTTCTTTTCTTCTTGTGTCGATTTGTAGGGAGTTTTATACAAACTTCCCCCTTGTTTCGTTTCGTTTGGTTCGGCCTCTTTTCTTGTGGGTCGGACACTCGGGCTGCCGGGTGGTTAATTAGTCCGGTTCGGTTTTCGTTGTGATGCCGGCAGCGGCTTGATGAGTTGGAAGGTTTCGTCAGTTATCCTACTCGTTTGTTGCCTCCTTTTGCCTCTTTTAATGTTTTATTATTTTCCCACAAAAATTCGGCAGCATCTCCCCTTGACCCGGGGCGTAAGGGAGATAAAGGGAACGCGCCCACATGGAGTGGCGGAACCCGACAACTGGAGATGGGCCCCCGGGGGAGCAACACCTTTAAAGAGCCTCGGAAAACGTAAAGGGAAGGGCTCGGGGGGCAAAGCCAAGGAGTGGGCTGCTGAGAGGCTGAGGGTGTATGCCGCTGAAGGCCTGCGGTGTGCCGGCCAAGGCTGATCAGGTGTACCGGCCAAGGAGCGTGCCGGCCAAAGGGGTAGACTGGTATGCGTGCCGCTGAGGGCAGAGGAGGGCGTACCGCTGAGGGCACTTGGGGCGTACCGCTGAAGGCGAGGAGATAGCGTGCCGGCCAAGGATAAATGGGGGGGGGCGTACCGCTGGACAACCCCCATGGGCGTGCCGCTGAGGGACCAAACAGGGGTGCCGGCGAAGGGCCAGGAAGAGGCATCGCTGGGAGTTCAAACAGAGTGTGCAAGCTGGGGGCCTTAGAAGCCGTTTAAAGAAAAGAAAGGGGATTCAAGGCCAAGGGCAGGCCACTTGATCACTGTGTGTTTGGAGAGAGGGTGAGGGTCTCCCTCTCCCTTAAGCCAGTGGACACAGCAGATGGCCATGGAGAGGATTGAAGGGCTTGTGAAACCAAGGCTCATAGGGGAATAATCAAGTCGACATGAGGGCCCCAAAAACACCGGAGAAATGGGGAGGCGGAGGGAAAACGAACAACCCCATAAAGAAACCGTGAGAGCTAGCGCAAGCCAACGAAATCAAAGAGAACCCACGAGGAACAACTTTCATTCATGGGAATCGAGAGGACACTGCCTTATATACATATCATAGCAAAAAAGAATGCCAAAGATGATGCCATGGCCAAGAAAGGGGAAAAAGGCCCCACAAAAGAAAAGAAGACATAAAAGGAAGAGGAGGAACGGAGGGCAGGAGGGAGGCCAGCCGCCCCTAACTCTTTCTCCGTTACATCGAACCCTCTCTCCCTTACTCTTGCTCCCTTCCGGTGGTGGTGGTGGTCGTCGGAGGAAGCTCCCGGCAGGGAGGGAGCCTCTTCTTCTTCTTCTCTCTTCTTCTCTTTTCTTCTGCCTGTATGCGTCTGTCTCCCTCTTCTCTTCTCCCTCCCTTTGTGTGTGTTTTTCTTCTCCTTCTCTCTCCGTTGAAGTGGAGGGTTTTTTTTATACCTCCCAGAGCCGAAGCCCTCCAGCTCGGCCGTTGAAGGCGGGAAGTGGCCTTGTGGTGATGGCCTTTGACCTGCCTCGTCCTGGGTCGTCAGGGGGTAGCTCACGTGGCCCAATGGACGGTCGCCACCTCAGACGGCTCACTGCGCGCCAAGGAAGCGTAGGGCATGGGCTGCACGTCGTCTTGCCGTTGAAAAGTTTCACGCTGTGCCGCTGGAGGGCTTCGAAGGGGCGTGCCGCTGGGGAGCCAAAAAGGCCTGCCGCTGAAGCCTCTGGAGGCTGTGCCGCTGAAGGCCCCTTTGGGCGTGCCGTTGAAGACCCCAAAGGGCCGTGCCGCTGAAGCCCCAAAGGGCCGTGTCGCGGAAGCCCCAAAGGGCCGTGCTGCTGAAGACCCCAAAGGGGTGTGCCGGTGAACCCGCCTGGGGGCGTGCCGTTGAAACCCCCCTGGGGGTGTGCCGGTGAACCCGCCTGGGGGCGTGCCGTTGAAACCCCCCTGGGGGTGTGCCGGTGAACCCCCCCTGGGGTGTGCCGTTGAACCCCCGTAGGGGCGTGCCGGCGAGCGCCCAAAGGGGCTGTGCCGGTGAAGGCCGGGGCAGGGTGTGCCGCTGAAGGGAGCGTGCCGCAGGAGGGCTCTCCAGGGCGTGCCGCTGAAGGCTCTCCTCGGCGTGCCGCTGGAGGGTTAAATGGGCGATTCTGAGCCCATTGTGAGCATGAGTTGTGGCCCATTTGATTTTCTTCGAGGCCCCTGGGATGTGGGGCCTTTGTGATTGATTTCTCCGGGGTTTCTTCACTCGGCGCCGTTGTTAATGCTGGGCCGAGCATGACATTTGGATGTGCGATTTTCGGTGTCCACAAATGCCCCCCACCCACGGGTAGCGCAGGCGAAGGATGAGCCGGGCGATGCCCGTGGGTGTCTTCGTCTCTTCTCTCTTTGTCGATGCCGACGAGGTGTCGAGAGCCGATCTGGTTTGTTTGCTGGTCTCCTTGTTAGTACCGACGTGGCGTCGGGAACTGAAGTAGTATGTTGGTCTCTTAGTCTCTTCAGCAGTGCCGACAGGGTGCCGGGAACTGAAGTAGTATGTTGTCTTTTTGTCTCTTCATCAGCGCCGACGAGGTGTCGGAAGCTGAAGTTTTGTTGGTCTCTTGGTCTCTTCGCCAGTGCCGACAGGATGCCGGGAACTGACATGCTTTGTTGGTCTCTTGGTCTCTTCGCCAGTGCCGACAGGATGCCGGGAACTGACATGCTTTGTTGGTCTCTTGGTCTCTTGGTCTCTTCGTCAGTGCCGACAGGATGCCGGGCACTGACATGCTTTGTTGTCTCTTAGTCTCTTGGTCTCTTCGTCAGTGCCGACAGGACGTCGGGGACTGACCTGGTTTGTTGTCTCTTGGTCTCTTGGTCTCTTCGTCAGTGCCGACAGGATGCCGGGAACTGACATGCTTTGTTGTTCTCTTGTTTTCTTTTCTCTTTTTTTTTCTTTTTTTTGAACAACATTACCGATACAAGCGCCCTTTCGGGTTTTCGCCGGTACCGGCCCCCTCTTGCTTTTGCCCACGCGCCCTCTCGGGTTTTCACGTGGCGGGGTACCCAATTTTGCCCGTAGCGCCCTTTCGGGTTTTCGCCACAGCCGGGTTGTTGCCATTTTTACCCTTGTCCCGGTGGAGGGACAAGTCCGGCGGGGTATCTCCATTTTTAACCCCATTTTATTTTATATTTTTTTTTTGAAAATTGGGTGATATGCGAGTGCAAGCTAGGGCACGGAGCCTTGCGTCGGAAGATATGGTTTATTCGTCGGCAAGAATAGAATGCCAGCGCAACGGGAGAATCTATGCCGATTCGGACGTAGGGTCCGTAATGGCCATGTTGTGCGGAGTGGGTGGCTAGGGCACGAGGCCTTGCGCCAGAGAGGGACTTATTCGTTGGCAAGGTACTAATGCCAGCACGAGGATAGAGGTTCTGCCGATCCGGGCGTAGGGCCCGTGATGGCAATTTTGCATGATGGGAGGTGGCCGAGGCCCGAGGCGACGTGCCAGGGACGGGCTTATTTGTCGGTATGGGAATGGCACCATTGCAGAGGTGGCTGTGTACAGGGGTAAAGTCGTCTTTGCTGGTGCGGATGCGTATCTGCCTGAGATCGTGGGGATGGGACGTTCTCCGGAGACACCTACTATTGCACGACATTGACCCACACATTGATACGTGCGAGTAGATGCGTAAGAGGATACCAGTATGTATGCGCATACATGTGTATGTATATATATATATATATATATATATATATATATATATTAATATCATATATATATTTATTTCTCTCCTTTTTTTTTATTCCCCTTTTTTTTTCATCCCTCCCTTTCCTTTCTTCTTCTTTTTTTTCTTTTATCTCCTTCTCTTTTATTTTATTTTCCCCATTCTGTTCATTCCCCCCCTTTCCCTCTTCTCTTCTTTTTTCACTTTTTTTCTTCTTTTTTTTATCTTCTCTCTTCTCCTTTTTTTTCTCTTTTTTTTATTTCCCCGTCCGCTTTTTCGTGTCCTCTCTCCTTCTCTTTTTTTTATCTCCCTTCTTTTTTCTTTCTATTTCTTTGCCATATAAAAGGGGCGGGGGCGGTTCATTCGAACCACCCCCGTTCAAATTCCCCCTCCCTCTTCTCTCTCTTCATCGGGCGCCCCCCCCTCCCTCTTTCGTCTTCCTTCCCCATCTTCTCCGTCGTCGAGCACCGCGACCGCCGCCGTCGCCATCATCACCGTGGTGAGGGCCCGCCGTGGAGGCGTTCCCCCTCCGTCTCTCTCTTCCTCTTCCCTTCTCTCCCTTCTCCTCTCTTTTCTCTTTCCTTTCCCCCCCTTTCTCTTTGTTCGGGAACGGCAGAGCTCTCCCCCCTTCTCTCTCTTACTCCCTTCCCCTTCCCTCTCGCTTCTCTTCTCGGCGTGGGAGGGCGTCGGCAAGCGCGGCCGGTGCCGTCGTGGTGAGCGCCGTAGCGCGCCGGGGAGGCTGCTTCAGGGCGTGCCGGCGAGGGCCGCTTAGGGCGCATCGGGGAAGGATTCCCCAGGGTGTGCCGGGGGAACGGGCAGAAGGGCGTACCGGCGAGGGCCTCATGCAGTGGTGTGTCGGGGAAGCGACGTTGGAAGCGTGCCGGTGAGGAGGCCTTAGGCCGTGTCGAGGAAGCAGGCACCAAGCGTGCCGGTGAGGAGGCCTTAGGCCGTGTCGGTGAGGGCACGGGGAGCGTGCCGGGGAAGGTGTCGCGGAGCGTGCCGGGGAGGAGGCCTTAGGCCGTGTCGGTGAGGGCACGGGGAGCGTGCCGGGGAAGGTGTCGCCCAGCGTGCCGGGGAAGGCAGTTGTGGGCGTACCGGGGAACAAACCTGGCGAGCGTGCCGGGGAAGGCCGAGAGGTGTACCGGCGAAGCCCTCGGGGGCGTGCCGGTGAGGGCCGCTGCAGGGCGTGCCGGCGAAGGCACTAGCAGGGGCGTGCCGGGGAAGGCACCTGGAGGGTGTGCCGGCGAGGCCACCAGCAGGGGCGTGCCGGGGAAGGCACCTGGGGGCGTGCCGGCGAAGGCACTAGCAGGGGCGTGCCGGCCGAGGGGCTTTAGGCGGTATGTGGGGACTTTTAGTTTTAGGGGAGAAGACTCTTTTGACCGGCGGACTTCTGGTGTTGCCTCTCGGGGCCCACCATGCTTTGTTGGGGCCGTCACTCCTTGTGGACGCGCACCCGTGTTTTCCCTTACGCCTCTGGCCTAGGGGAAACTCTGCCGAAATTTCGTCAGAAATTGGCAATATTTTGTTCATTTGACTTGTAGTAAAGTTTCTTTGCAGTCCTTTTGCTTGTGATTTATTCTGATCTTCTTATTTGCATATCTTTGCAGACACATGGCTGCTCCAAGTGGTTCTCCCGCCCCCGCTGCTGCTGTCGGTGCCGACCTCATTCCGCGGGGTCCAGTGCCGGCAGTCACATGGCTCAATGTGGAGGAGCTAGACCGAGAGCACGCAGAAATAGCCGCTTTGGCAGAGTCATCTGAGTCCGACGGGGAGACCATGGATTTCCAGAGGCTTGCCCGAGTTGACAGTGGCTTCACATTTGACCGGGTCACCGGGGAGTACAGGAAGGACTTCCCGAAGGATAGGCACCTTGTTCGATTCCTGAAGCACCTGCGCTCCCGAGAGGGGCGAGACTTTCGCACTATAAAAGCCGTCGAGCGGGCCATCCTGCATGCCCGGGACAGTCTATTGTACAGCGTCCCCAGGAGCATTCCGATGTATCTGGTGGGAGAAGCCCGGGAATGGAAGCCGGTCCTGGGGATCGAAGGGGTGCTGCCGGCTGAAGATAAATTGGTGCGAGCCCCTCAGTTCACGCCAGCAAGGTGGGACATGTCTGCGGGGAAGGTGCATGGCGAGTCGCCCCGATTTGGTTTATTCCTGGCTCCCCTGAAATGGGGTTATAGGGAGGAGCCGTTCATATTGGACTGTTTGGCCATCAGGTTCAAGTACGAACTATCACTGGGCTGGTTCGGGGAGCTGAAGCTTCAAGACGCCCACAGCTTCCGAGAAGGGGCGGTGGAGTTCACGGAATATGTACTGTTCAACTACGCCCCGTTGCTGGTCCGAGTTGGCATCTATCACAGCGTGTACGCTTCCCGGTATGGTTATCCCATCTCCAAGGGTCTCTGTTGCGGTATGATAGAAGTATTTAGTGCGGAGACCAATACCTTCTACACGGCAGAGGGAGAGACTTCACTTGATTTGTGGAGCCTAAGCCAGCTGAGCGGCTTGCCCATTGACGGGGAGCCTTATGAAGAAGTATGCCTCCCGGACTTGATCAAAGACGAGACTAACGGGGACGGCTATTATTCTCTGGGGTATTCATACCGGTACCTGATGAAGGCGTACCGGGAGCTGTACCAGCTGTCGCACAAGGGGAAGCAGCCCGCCCGTGGGGATAGGAAACGGGTGCGTATGGCGGTATGGCTGGAATATTTCTATGATGGGCTGAAGCAGTATGAAGATTTTCCTTGCGTTGGCACCGCTGTTGCTCGCAAGAAACGTGCGAAGCCCAAGCATGATGTGAAGATCCCCTCCAGGGGGCGTCGGAGCGGGGCCAATCCGATGGGGGTCGACCCACAAACTCACTGTGCCGCCTATCTGACGTACTGGCTGTGTTCATTTGCCATGCCGTACGGGGACGAGACCGTGATCCGGCCAGATGCCATCTACCCGGCGTGCCAGATGGCGTGGGGTGTCAAACTTTCTCTGTGCCCGGCGGCGCTCTGTTTGATTTATAAGGCCCTGGGAGACATCAGCACGCACCAATTCCCGAGGCAGGCCCGGTACGTGTGCCCACTGCATTTCTTCAACGCGTGGGTTTGTTCACTGTTTCCGGAGTTCGCCCCGCGAGTCCTTCAGGATTGGGGGCTGGTGCCGAGGATGCTGGAGTTCGCGAGTGCAGAGCCGGCTTCCACTTCCATGCGGATGTATGATATTCGGGGCCGGTTGACCACGGTTCCCCGGGATGCAGCCGGTACCATTCATTTCTGGACACTGGCCGCACATTCAAGCCCCCTCGTGAATAATAAGAGGGAATGCAAGGATGACCAGGTGGAGAGGTATGTCCACCCTATCAGCCAGGAAAACGTGGTGCGCCCGTTGCTGGAGCCCGAGCTGAGGGATTGGGCGCTGGCTATCCGCCCGAGCGTGTTGGTGTTCCGGAAGGGAGACAACGTACTGCTGGAGCCGTATTACCCCTTCCGATTTGGCCGCAACTTCGGGTATGACCAGCATATCCCTGCTTATCATGCGCAATTCGGCTTGCCTTCGCGGAACGTCCGGGGAAGTGCGGTCGCCGAGCACGCTAGAAGCTGGTGGGACTTCTTCCACCGGGCGGACTCTGCCTCCTTCAGGGTGCCAGCCCCGGGTCGCGTGCCCCGAGTGACCGAAGACTATATAAAGTGGTGGAATGCCCGGACGGCTTTCTATCGGTTGCACAAGACCGACTGTTGGGATGGCGCCGAAAGGAGATTCCTTAGCCGGCAACCGGTGCCAGTACTTGACATTGAGCCAGATCATCTTCTTCGGCTCAAGAACAGGCAAGAGAAGGAGGTGGCGACATATATGATAGCTCGTCGGGAAGCCCGGGATAGGAGGCCGACGCCGAAAGTGGAGCTGCCTCCAGTGGCGAAGGACAGCTATCAGAAGACGCTGAGGGATCTGTGCCGGGTAGGGAGCGACCGTCTGGACCTCATCAATTATCCATTCCCCATAGAGGAAGAGGGGACTCCCGCCAAGAGCTGGCGTCCGGAGAGAGACTTGGCCTGCCTGTATCGCACGTTCATGAGGCGGGAGGAGAGGAAGCCCGAGAATTACAAGGATACCACGTGGCTATATATCCTCCTCCGGGTGAATGGGATGAAGATTGAAGATGTGACGGCCTCCATCCTGGGCAAGCGCCTGCACATCCCTTATTATTATGCTGATGGGTGGGGCATGGACCACTTCAATCTTTTCTGTCACCTTTCTTCCAAGAAACATGCGGATCTGGCCAACCTCACGGACCGGTGTCAAACTATTGAGGACGTTTGTTGGCTAGTCCGGGAGGCGGCACGTCGGGACAAGGAGATATCCCTGAGCTACTGGCCGATCACGCTGCGGCTGTACACTGGCCCTCATGGTATTCAGTTCCCTCTTGCTCTTCGGTTTTGTCCCTCAGCGCTGCGGCTTTCGCGGTGAGTTAGGTACTAATGGTATATGCATGTTCGTTCTTTCCCCTCTTTTCTTTGCAGACCATCCCGACAGCACGCAGATGGCCACGTACCGGAACCTCCTCCGGCTGGTGAAGAAGCCTGCGTATTTTGAAGCCGCGCCGCTGGCCCCGACCACGGCTCCTTTGCCTAAGGCTGCGAAGAGGCCCCGGGCTAAATCGCCTGTGAAGAAGGCGGTGGACGCCGCCAAGGCGGCTAAGCAGCGGGATACAAAGCGGAGGAAGACAGAAACGGCTAAGGCTTCGACGGCTGTTCCTCTGGCGCCACTAGTCCCGTCTTTCGAGGAATTCGAAGCTGCCCGTCCCGAGCCAGGTCAACCTGCCGGTCAGTGTTCCCGATCATTAGCGCGTTTCTTGAATCTCCCCCCCCCCCCTTTTATTTTGGAGTGGAGTCTTGACACCTGGATACTTCTTTTGTCTCAGCTTCTATGGGAGAGCCCGTGCCCTCGCCTGACATGGGTGAAGTTGCGGTCCCGGCAGAGTCGACCCCGGCGGCTGCTCCGGCTCCCTTGCCGCCGGCAACGGGAAGGCCCCGGGCACAGTCGCCCGTTAAGAAGGCACTGGCTGCTGCCAAGGTGGCCAGGCAAAAGACGGTAAAACGGCAGCGGACCGAGGCATCCCCGGCTCCGACGGCAGCCTCGCCGGTGGCCCGTGTCTTGTCCTTCGAGGAATTCGAAGCCACGCAGACCGAACCGAGCCGCGAAGCTGGTGAGATTCATCGGCCGCCCGTGTCGTCTGCGGTCGACCGGCCTCCCGAGTTGGCCTCGGCTTTGCGCATGGCGACGATGCGCTTCTATCTCACGGGCGAGGGTACGGTCGGGACTCCCGAGAAGGCGTTGCCTGTTGAGGAAGCCCGCGGGTCATCTCGTGTCGCAGGAACTGAAGGGGGTAAATATTTTCGACTACACGGTTAGCTCCCCCCCTTTTTGTCCTAGGGGCCAGTAGATTCACCCTGGCTTATCTTCTTTTGCATGACAGGCGTTGCTGCGGTGGTCACCGAGTCATTGGGGCCTGATCCCGACCTCCCGACGACGTTGATATATGTGAGGAGGAAGAAGATCGGAGCGCGAGCCTCGCCTAGCCCGAGGGAGGACGTGCTGGGCAAAGACTCTGAGGTGGAAGCTCCTCTGGCGGTCCAGGCCGAGCCGACGGCGGTCGAGTCTCCGTCTGGGGAAGAGGTAGATTACAACTACTCTTCCGACGAAGTAGCTCCTGACGAGGGCGTGTCCGGGGCATCAGAGCCGCCCGAGCCGGCCTTCGGGGCCCCCTTACTTGCTGGCTCCTCGAGCCTCGTGGGGAAGATCGCTGTGAGTGTGAGCTTGTTTGGGCCGGCTCTCCCTTTCCTTTTTTTGTGATTGACTGACGACCTTATCCCCCCCCTTTTCTTTAGGATTTTCGAGAACCGGCCGAACTTGAGATCACAGAGGAGGCTGCCCCGGCTGCGCTGATCGACCGCCCAACGGGAGCCGATGCCGTCATGGGCAAATTGGCTCTTTTACTCGACGCCCTTCGAGAGGAAACGCCCGCAGAGCCCTCCGGTACTACCAGAGCGGCGGGCGAGCCTCTGGAGGAGGGGGAGATCGCGCGGCCAAGGTGAGTATGCGGGCTCCACGGTCTCCCTTTTGCATGGTTTATTTTAGATGGCAAATAGCTGATTCCCATTCCCATGGTCAGGCGATGCCGATATCGGGGAAGGCGCCTGGTCGTATCCGGAAGGCAGTGGCCAAACGAAGACCGAGCATTGGCCCGATAGCGGTGGAGGGGCCGGCTCCAGTCTTGGGCTTGGAGAGAGAGAGACTGGCTGCGCTCGTGGAAGCGGGACGTTTACCCCAGCTGGTGGTTCCGCTTCTGCCCTTCCCGAAACTCCCGGCTCAGATGGAGGACCCGCTCTTGCAGCAGATATTTGCGGGGCTCCGTGCGCATCTGGAGGGATCTCAGCCGCGAGCGAGGAGTTCATGGGTGACGGCTTCGGGCCTGGCCTTACTCGAAGCTCCTCCTCTAGCCGAGGTAACGGCCCCTGCACCCCTGCCCCTTGGAGGAGTGGCAGAGTCGGGCCAGCCGGAGGCAGAGGGGGCAGGTGACCTCCAAACGATGGGGGCACCGGAGGCTTCGGCAATGGTCTTTTCCTTTCCCCAGGCAATGGTCGGCCAAGAGTCTCTCGTCGAGCTACGCCGGCCGGGCGACTTGACCCTCGCCCTTCCTTCATCTTCAGTGGCGGCAGATACCGACCTGTGGGCAGAGGTGGACAGCACCGTGGAATTCACCCCTCCGGTCGTGCCCTCAGTTAGTCACACGTCCTCAGAAGCGCCAGTCCGTCAGATGCTGATCACTTTACGGACGATGCTTCTCGCCGATGCTTCTCTGTCGTATCGGGAGGTGCATACCATCGTGACGCAATTAACGGGGGCGCTGCAAGTGCTTGGCTGTCCGCTGGGGGAATGGTCACGGCGGGTCTTGCTATTATTGAAATATGTCAAGCGCCGCGAGTTCCTGGAGACCCAGGCTCCTGACGAACGCGCCGCCCTTGATGCTCAGGCAGACGAATATCTGCAGGCCCTAAAGGCCCGACGCGACAGTAGAGAGCGCCACGGAAAGGCCCTAGAGGAAGGCGAAGGCAGCGTTCGTTCCTTCAAGAACCGGATCGAGAAGCTGGAGGGCTATCTCGCTGCGGCTAAACTTGGCCTCGCCGAGGCGGAAGGGGCGGTGGCAGAGGAGAGGGAAGCTCTTGCCGTTGCCGACGTTGAAATGGCGTCCGTCGAAGCGGAGCTCGCCCGTCTTGAGGGATTGAGGGGCCGACTGCGCGATATGACGAACTTCCCTTGCGTCGAGATCCTCCCCCTCGAGGACATCTTCAGGGACATCGACTGAGCGTTGCATCCCCTAATTTCTCTTTCTTTTTTTTGAATGTAACACAGGGGTATGCCCCGCAGCACATGTAGTTTGATCCTCTTTTGAATAGAGCAAAGCATTTATGATTTCACGCGTTCCTGGTGTATGCATTTATCCCGGAGGGAGCTTTCCCACCCCTCTTTCTCTTCCGTGCATATTGTTTTCTCCTTCCTCTTCCCTCGCTCTTGTATCTTTCCCCCCTTTTCGTGTAGGGGCCCATTGGCAGGGTATGAGTCTTTGCGGGGATTCACTTTGGAAGGACCAGGCAGGGACCCATGTCAGGGTACAGGAGAGTGCTCGCCTTCCCAGGGGGAGGACGAGGGGACCACTCCACCATACCGAACGGGCAACTCCCTGGTTTTGCCGCAATATTGGAAGCGCGTGCTGGTCTCGAGTGAGGGGTACTTGGCCAGAGACCCCTTTTGCCGTTCAGAGGTGGCGGATAGAAAGGTCCGTTTAGTCAGTGACTTAGACGGGAGGTCTGATCCAAAGGGGTGCTCGCCCCCCCCCCCCCCCCCCCCCCCGGGGAGGATGGAGAGAAGAGTTCGTCTAGTCAATGACCCGGACGTGAGGTCTGAGCCAAAGGGGTACTCTCCGCCCGGGAAGGACGGAGAGAAGAGTTTGTCTAGTCAATGACCCGGACGTGAGGTCCGAGCCAAAGGGGTACTCACCGCCCGGGAAGGACGGAGAGAAGAGTTTGTCTAGTCAATGACCCGGACGTGAGGTCCGAGCCAAAGGGGTACTCACCGCCCGGGAAGGACGGAGAGAAGAGTTTGTCTAGTCAATGACCCGGACGTGAGGTTCGAGCCAAAGGGGTACTCACCGCCCGGGAAGGACGGAGAGAAGAGTTTGTTTCTTTCTTTTTAAATCAATTTTGGTACCCCCGCTGATGCGGGGCGGTGACTGGAAATGGGGGGCGTCCCCCTTTCTGGCTTCTCTTTTTTTTTCTCTTTTTTTTTCTTTTTTTTTCTCTTTTTTTTTTCTCTTTTTTTTTCTTCTTTTGTTTTTGCTTCTTCCTTCTTTCTCTTTCCATTTTTTTGCTTCTTCTTTTTTTTGTCTTTCTCTTTTTTTTTGCTTCTTCTTTCTTTCTCTTTCTATTCCTTTCTTCCCTTTTTCGGGAACCCGGCTGGTGGCCAAATCATTCGGACATTAATCACGCAAATCCGCCCCAAAATGGGGCGAAGAGTAATATTATTACCTGAATGGGGGCGCTGGGGCGTGGTACAGCCTCAAGTGCCTTCCATTAAGAGGCGGGAATTGAACCTCCCCGCGGTGGTTGACAATTACATAGGCTCCGCCTTCGTAGACTTTCTGGACTACGTAGGGTCCGAGCCAGTTCTCGTTTAGCTTACCTTTGGGGTTGGCCGCCATGAGATCTCTTCTCTTGACCATGACAAGGTCACCCTTCTTGAATTCGCGTTCCTTGACGAGCTTGTCAAAGGCGCGTGCAATCCGGGCCTGATAGACCTGGATATTCTGTTGGGCTTGAAGCCGCTTTCCTTCCAGACTGGAGAGTTCATCGAGCCTTCGCTCGGTGTTGGTCTGCCCTTCGGGGACAAGCCCATGCTGAATGGCGACCCTGAGGGACGGTATCTCCAGTTCGACGGGGATGATTGCTTCCGAGCCATATACAAGAGAGAAGGGCGAGCAGCCCGTTGGGGTCTTGTATACGGTTCGGTACGCCCAAAGCGCTTCATACATTCTTTCTTCCCAGTCCCTTTTGTTAGAGCTAACAGTCTTGGCCAGGAGAGTGCAAAGTGTCTTATTGAAAGCTTCGGCCAGCCCATTGGCTTGTGGATTGTAAGGAGTCGATGTCCTCCAGTCAATTTTGTATTTTTCTGCTAGCCGGTAAACTTTCTGGTTGCGGAAGTGGCTGCCGTTGTCCGACACAATCCGGTCGGGCACGCCGAACCGGAATATAATATTGCGGCGGACAAACCTGACCACGATTTCTCCGGTGACCTCCCGTAAGGCAACAGCCTCTGCCCAGCGGGAGAAGTAGTCGGTCGCCGCCAGAATATATTTGCAGCCTGTGGAAGATGCAGGAAAGGGGCCCACGACGTCCGTTCCCCATTGGGCGAACGGCCAACTGGGCACTGTTGGGTGTAGTGGTGCAGGAGGTCTTCTGGGAATGGTGGCATGCTCCTGACATCTCTGACACGACTTAGCATACTCGCAACAGTCGTTGAACATTGCAGGCCAATAATAGCCAAGTTTCTTGATTTCAATCTTCATTTTCGGCCCCGCCTGGTGTGCGCCAGCTATGCCGGCATGGACCTCCTTCATAACCCTCCAAGCTTCTTCAATGGACAAGCATCGGAGGAGTAGCTTCCGTTTGGCATCGGCCACAATCCGGAATAATATTCCGCTTCGGAGCTCATAGGAGTCCTTGGTTCTGACCAGCTTGATCTTTTCTTCTCTTCGGTCGGGTAGTCGCTGGTGCCTGAACCACTGCATTAGGGGGTCCCTCCAGTCAGGCAGGCTGACGGCTTCTGCTGTAGCGACCTGTAGGTCCTCCTCTTCCGGCTCTTCTTCTATCATGCTGGGCATCTGGCGTTGGTTTATTACTTGGATATGGAGATATCCATCTGGGGGCACCGCCAGTGAGCTTGCCAATTTTGCCAATGCCTCGGCTTGTGCGTTCTCCCCTCTGGCGACATGGCCTATTTCGAGGAGGTAGAACCGCTCCATGAGCCCTTTTGCTTTAGTGTGATACGGAAGCAGCTCGGGTTTTCGGACATCAAACTGCCCCTGGACTTGCTTGACGACCAGCAGCGAATCGCCGAACACCTGGAGCATTTTGATCTCCATTTGGAGGGCGACCTGGAAGCCGATGATCAGGGCTTCATACTCCGCCTCATTATTTGTACAGGGCTTGCTGATGCAGCAAGAAGTGTGTAGCACCTCTCCATCTGGAGATTTGAGGACGATGCCCGCTCCGGCCCGCACCTTGGTACGTCCGGACGGGGTCGCTTCTGTTCTTGAGGCTCCGTCAAAGTACAGCTGCCAAATGGCTTGTTGTACCTGATCCACCTCCAGTGTTTCATCCTCGGGCAACTCGGTGGCCAACGGGGAGTCTTCGGGCACGGGGTGTGCTGCGAAGAAGTCCGCGACGGCTTGTCCCTTAACGGCCTTCTGGGGCACGTAGGTTATATCAAACTCCATGAGCAGCACGGCCCATTTGCCAAGGCGCCCCTTCGGGACAGGCTGGGAGAGAATGTGCTTGATGGGGTCAGCTCTGGATATTAACCTGACTTCATGGGATAGCATATAGTGCCTCATCTTCTTAACTGCGAAGACCAAAGCAAGGCAAACTTTCTCTATCGGAGTGTACTTGGCCTCCGCTCCCACCAGTCTTCGGCTAAGGTAGTAGAGGGCCTGCTCTTTTCCCTCATCATTGTTCTGGGCGAGCATTGCCCCCAGTGAATATTCGGTGGCCGCTATGTATAGAATCAGCGGTCTGCCTTTGACAGGTGCCCCCAGGACAGGCGGGGTCTCCAGATACTCCTTTAACTGGTCAAACGCGTGCTGGCATTCATGACCCCAGCTAAAAGGTGCATTCTTCATCATTAGTCTGTGGAATGGCTGGCAGCGCCCCGACAGGTTGGAAATGAACCTACGGATGTAAGCTAGACGCCCCTGTAGGGATCTCAGCTCTCCCAGATTCTTCGGAGGGGGCAGCTCCTGGATAGCTTTTATCTTAAAGGGGTCGATCTCGATCCCTCGGTGTCGGACGATAAAGCCGAGGAACTTTCCACTGGACACGCCAAAGGCGCACTTCATGGGATTCATTTTCAGCCCGTATAGGCGGAGCCTTTGGAAGACGACCCTGAGGTCATTCAGATGCTCATCCATCTTTTTAGTCTTGACGACCAGGTCGTCGATGTAGCATTCGACCTTGCTGTATAGCAGCTCGTCGAAGATCTTGGTCATCGCCCGCTGATATGTGGCACCATCATTCTTGAGGCCGAAGGGCATCCTCTTGTAGTGAAATATCCCTTTAGGTGACCTAAAGGCGGTGTGAATCCGGTCGTGGTCGGCTATCCAGATTTGGTTATAGCCGGACGACCCATCCATAAAGGACAAGGCCTCGTGGCCAGTAGTTGCATCGATCATCACTTCGGTGATAGGCACCGGGAAGTCGTCTTTTGGGCAGGCTTTATTCAGGTCGCGGAAATCCACGCAAATCCTGATCTGTCCGTTCTTCTTTTTCACCGGTACAATATTGGCCAGCCATGTGGTGTATTGATTCTCCGCCACGAAGCCGACGTTTATGAGCTTGTCGACCTCTTTGCAGATCTGGTTGGTTAGCTCCGGCCTCATGCGCCGGGGAGGTTGCTTCACTGGTTCCACTTTGGGATCAATGGACAGGATGTGTTGAGTCACCTCGGGGCTAAGTCCGGGCATTTCTTTATAGTTCCAGGCAAAGCAATCCCGGAATTCTTGCAGCAACTTTGTGTATTGTTCTCTCTCCTGTAGAGGCATGAGAGCACTCAGAAAAGTCGGCCTGGGATTGTCTTCTGTGCCAAGGTTGATTTCAACCAATTCGTCGACTGTGGCCTGGCCGCCATTTTCAATTTCCGGCGGGGCTGGCGACAAATCGACGAAGTCTTGGTCTTCATTGTCCTCGGGTTCGAGAATGCCATCTCCCTCTTCTTGTTCATCATGACTGGGCATGGAGGCTGCATTCACCTCGCTCTCCTCCTGGGCCGTGGCCGCCGGGTGTGCGAGGCCCGCTGGCTCAGAGGGGCGTAGGTCCATCTCAGGCTCTTCTGTGTATTCATCATAGATAGCTTGGACGGGGGCCGGGGCAGCCGCATCTTCAGGGGCCTGGTAGTGGATGGACACGGTGTAGGCTCCCGCTCTGGGGCTGTCCGCTACATGGGGGCGTGGCGGGGCTATCACATAATCCCCCATCCTGAGCTCGTCCCTGTCAATGAGGTCTTGGGCAATGTCTTTGAAGACATAGCAGTCTTCAATGGCGTGGCCCAGCACCTGGTGGTAAGGGCAAAATAGCGGGTCCCCGCTTCTTCGGGTGTCTTGTGGCCTCTTGGACCGTGGAAGGGAGACTTTGCCGTAGTGGCATGCCCAGTCGAAGATGCCCCGGGTCTTCTCTCTCGGAAAGGAATAAGGCTTCTGTAGCTTCTCTTGGAGTGTCAGCCCTTGCCTGGTCGGCCGCTCGGTCAGCGAGCTCGCCATGTCTCTCATTTCCTGCCTTGACAAAGCGGGGGTGCTGGGACTGGCGCCTCGGGGCCGAGGCATCCGGCCACCCCATGGGGGGAGGGAGCCCTGGATCAGGTCGGCGACTAGCGAGGTTAACTCGGCTAGCCGCCTCTTCAGCATCTCGATCTCCCGTTGCTGCCTGTGGTACAAGGCGTACATGACGGGGTCGTATCGAGGGGAATTCGGAGCATGGCCCATGATGCTGCTCCTTGCTTCGCCGGCCGGCCGGGGCGAAGGTGTTTCGCCGGTGTGCCCTTTCGAGGTCGACACTTCGGGGAAGGAGGGGGTCTTCTCGGTGCAACGGCGGCGGGGAGGTTTCCAAAGGAAGATCTCCTCGTCTTGTGCCTCCTGCATTGGGGGCGCAGGATATGCATCTTGACAGGCTTCCCGCGAATCTGTAGCTTCTACGGGATCGTTGCCGGGCCATGTTGAGACCGATATGACATCAGTCTCGTAGTAATTTTCTAGTGAAAAGCCCAGACCGGGGTGCTTGGTGACTTTCAGCAACCGTCGATCCAGGTTTGGTGGGTTCCACATTTTTTCAAACATTTCCTTCCGGCTGGAGGGCTGGTAGGGAGGAATCTTCTGCTTCCTGACCATTCTGGCTGCCCGGTCAGTCATGTGGGGAAGTCCCGTAATGGGGACGTGCGGGTCATGCAACTCGTCAGGGAACCGGCAATCGTCGTCTTCCCTGACCGGCTTCTCCCTGGCCACATAGAAGATAGTGGACGGCCCCTCGGGGTTAGGCACCTCGAAGGTTCTCAATTGCTCAGCCGCTTGGCATTCAATTTCCGCTATCGGCTTGACGATCCCTGGCGGGACCCTGACATCTTCTAGCAGGTCTTCGAGGCAGGGTGCCCCCGGTGTGGGGTAGATGGGGAGAGGGGCTGCCCTAGATACCCCTTCCTCTTGTGCAATACATGGTACATGTGGGGGAGCCACATAGCCTGGGGGCGGCGGAGGAAACCAGCCTCCCGATTCCATTTTCTTCTTTCCCTTGTCTCGGGCAGCTTGAGGAGCTTGCTTCGCCTCTCCCAAGTACAGATTAGCATCTGACAAGTGACACTCAAACACCTCAAACGGGTGGAGGTCGGCGAAGATTCTGACTTCCTTTCCCTCGCAGGGGTACTTGATACACTGATGCAAGGTGGAGGGCACCACCCTATTTTGGTGTAGCCAAGGCCGGCCGAGCAACGCCTTGTAGGACGTGCTGGAGTTGATGACGTGGAACTGGACTTTGGAGGTGAAGTCGTCAAAGGTCAAGTTGAACTCTGCGACCCCCATGGGAACCTCACATTTCTGGTTAAAGCCGGCAATCTTGACATTTTTAACTTCGACCAGGTGTACGTCAAAGTAGTGCTTCTGGTATACCCGGTACGGGAGTATATTCACTGCTGCCCCTGGGTCGATCAAGACCCTGTTGATAGGCTGGCCGTTCAGCTGCCCTTTCATGTAGAGGGGCCTGTTATGGCTGCAAGTCGGTAGGAGCATGTCATCTTCTGTGAAAGCCACTGCTACTTCAGGTGATAATTCTGCCAAACAGGCTTCAAGGTGTGCTGGCGTCTGGAGTGCGGCGATGATGGCTTGCCGTGTTTCTTCATTCAAGGACAGCATCTCCCACACCGTGAACTGGGTCGGGATTTTCTTGAGGTGTCTGACTATTCGCTCGGCCGCCCGCACCTTGAGCAGTTTCATCTCTTCGGGCTTGCTGCGCCTGCCCTCATCCTGGGATTGGAGCGCCAGATTAGGGGACGCCTCCTTTGCGGGATCTGTTGTAGCCCGTTGAGCAGGCGGGGCCTGTTGGGCCTCCTCCGCTGTTCGCATGAATTCGGCGAGGTTTGGGGTGCCGCTGAATCCTTCCTCTGGCTGGGCAGGAGTTGCAGCTGGCAGAGCTTGGGGAATGCTTGCTTTACTGGTCGCAGCGGGCCCCTGGGGGTGCGCCCGCCTTCCTGCTCGTGCTGATAGGAACTCGGCGAACGACGGGGCGCCTTGACTCTTGGTGCCTCCGGGGTAGAGGCCTGATGGAGGAGGGATCTCGATGCCTCGGACCTCGGGCTCGGGAACCTGGTATGGTTGTTCCCCCCTGAGCATGATGTTGAGGCTGCCCTGAGGAGAGCGCCCCCACTTCCTCCCTGACTTGGTGGCGTGCTGGGAGGTGGATGCTTCAGCTTGACTCACTTCCGCCGGCTCATGGGGTGGCTCTTCTTCTTTCTCTTTCAGGGAGAGAGAGGTATCGAACAACGCTGAGAGGGTGTTGCAGGCGAAGACGACCTCCTTCTTCTTCTTGCCCCTGGGTCTTCTCTTCTTCTTCTTCTTGCCCGCTGCAGCGGACGGCTGCTCTCGAATAGGTTCACCCGACAGGGGAGGCTCTTTGTCTGCATCAGCTTCTGTTCCTGGAGCCAGCTCGAGTGACTCGAACTGCTCCCAGGGGACATATTGTTTTAGCTCGACGGGCTAGATTTTGGGCTGCTTATAATCTTCGAGCCCGTCGATAATAGCCTGGAGTTTTTCAACCGCCGAGCTAGTCTTCTTGTACGTCCGCAGCGGGGCAGAGCTCTTCTTGTTGTGAGTGGGCCGCCTCATGACCAGCCGGGGGGCCGTGTCGTGACAAACAGGGTTTACCGGGGGCGGTGCAGGCAGGGGCGCTGCTACCCTCGAGTGAATTCCTGGGGTAGGTCAAGAGGCGCGCGCCTTTCTAGTTTTTCTGGGTGCAGTCTGCCACCCTTCTTGGTCTTGAGCTGGGGCCATGATAAAGGTTTCATAAGTGGCACGGGCACAGGCCTTCGCCCATTCTTCTGGCAGCTCCTGATATAGTGAGATCATATTGATGGAGGAGGCTATGCTGGGCAGCTCGTGTGGCTGCGGGGGGTCTACTTTATGCTCCCCCATGTCCAGCTCCCCGTCCCTGATTAAGGACTCAATAACATCCTTGAAGACGTAGCAGTCTTCAATAGTATGCCCGAGCACCCGATGGTACATGCAGAAGCGCGGGTCATCCTTCTTCTTCAAGTCACCCAGCCTCTTCGGCTCGGGCAGTGTAATCTTATTGTAGCTAGTCGCCCACTCAAACAGGAGCTTGGACTTGTCCCGGGAGAAGGAATACAACTTGTTTCTCATCTTCTCTCTTAGTGAGGGGCCTTCCCGCCGTTCTGTGGTTCTGGGCGGCGGAGGGTTAGCCGCTCCCTTGGCTTTCTCCTTCTGCTTTTCAAAAGCCTGGAAGTCTAGTGCATGCACCTCCGGGGGAGCCGGCTTCTTCTCCGCCTGCCTGGCCCTCTGGCTTGGCATGGCTAGGGTGGAGGAGTATCGGGCCAAGAATGCCTCGATCTCCGCTACCACATTGTTCAGACGGTCAAATGTCTTGACCTCAGTGCCGATCATCCTTTCTAGGATTTCTTTCTTTAAGTTTTGCTTGCAGATCTGAACTGCGTCCTCCTGATGCGGGGGGCGCTTGCACCTCATACTAAGGTTCCTCCATCTTTTGATGTAGTCGAGGGCCGACTCATCATTCTTCTGCCTTGTGGCGTAGAGTTCAGCCATGGTAACTTCTCTCTCGGCCACGTAGAATCTTTCCTTGAACTTCTTCTGCATGTCGGGCCAATCGGCCACCGACCCGGGTGACAAGCCGGAGTACCATTCAAAGGCAAGCCCGGTGAGTGTTGAACCGAAGAACTTCAGGAGGTAGGCCTCATCAGCAGCCAGGTCTCCCATGACGTTCACGTAATAGGCAATATGCTCTCTGAGAGATCCTTGCCCATTGAACTTTTCAAATTTCGGCGGCTTGGTGACGCCAGCCGGCAACTTCCTGACAGCATACTGAGCCGGGTAGGGTACTCGGTAGACGTCGAAAGGCGTCTGATCCCCATCGCCCCTTTCGGCCAACTTCATGTCTATCATCTGCTCAAGCATCAACCGGCTGACTGCCGCTGGGTCGACCGGGTTCGGGTAGAAATGAGCAGGCTGTGCGCTCAGGGTGACTACCACGGTCGCTCGGGGGGCCATGGGGGACCCTTGTGAAAGCGGAGCCTGTGGCGGGGTCACCACTGTGCAATGTGCCTGCTGCGGGGGAGTGCCCCCGAGGGGATCGAGGGTTGACGGAAGAGCTGCCTCGGAAGACTGCCCCCTGTCCCTGGGTACCTCGGGTGTGACCTCGGTCTGCCAGGACATTGGGGGTGGTGTGTTTCGCTCATTCAACTGCTTTTTAAGTGATTCGATTTCCTGCTGGAATCGTTGCATCATGAGCAGCATTGCTGGATCAGCCGTGGGAAGACTGGGCGTGCCCCCTGTCTCTTCGGCCGGGGCGTCCTCGGACGATGTCGAGGGTCCGCCACTCGTGTCGCCGGTGGTGACCACATTGGCCGTGAGGGCCGTGAGGGGCCCCGTGGGTGTCGCGCCGCCTGCCGCTCTCCTTCTTCTGGTAAGGGGTCCCGGCCTGGCGGCTATTCTGGCCAATTCTTCCGGGTCGGTGGGTAGGGCCCCATACCGACCATGGACCCCTGCCATATTGCAGGTGAATGTCTGACATCTCTTATTCTTGTTTCTTCTTGACGCCCTCCGGGACGGTCCTCCTGGGAATGTTAGCCTGTCGAAGACCGACCGTCGGGACGGCGCCTCCTCCCGTACAGGGGACTGGTGCGGCTCTTCCGGGCGGGTCCTCGACTCCATACTAGGTGCAGGTTCCCCCCTTTCTTCCTGGAAGGCGGAGGTCATTGCCCCCAGTAGTCTTTGGCGGCCAGCGGGGGTGCTACCAGGGCCTCGGAGGTAGTTTCTCATGGCCTGCTCGATCCCTTCCCACTCCTGGTCAGGGAGAGCGGCCTGTGGTTGCGCGTCGATGACGGCAGCAGGAGGAGCGTAGGCCCTGAGTGCCGGGCGGGCGGCATTGTGTCGGCGCCCTCGACGACGGCGATGAGCATTCTCGGGCGGCACCGGGATGACGGGTGCCGGTCGGAGAGTGGGGGTCACTGCCTCGACCCCGTCATCTCTTCGGGACCTCCTCGGGCGGAAAGTGCTGGGCCCCGCCTGGGCGGGTGCAGTGGGCTGGGCCTCCCTGGGTACCCAGACTTGCTTCAGTTTGGCCAGCTTGCGAGCCGGTGCAATCTTTGGTGGGGTGGCCACAACAGCGGGCGTCACCTTCCCTTTTAGTTTCTCCAGCCCTTGAAAGGAGTTGCGGACTGGGACGGTCGGGACGACGCGGTCTGGCGTCACCTGGGACCTCTGGCCGTCTAGGCGGACTCGGAGGGCCCCAACCGTCATGGACTTTCCGGAGTTGGACAGGCGACGCCCTGAGCCGGCGCCGGTGTTGCCTCTCCGAAGCCTCCTTCGGTGGGATGCCGACCCTTGGTGGAACGGGCCGGTGGTCTGGTGCACGTGGTGCACGTTGCAGCTGAGCGTCGTTGTGGGGACGCTATTGTTGCCTTCGGCCACCGCTCGGCCGGCGGCAGCTTCGACGGCTCTCGGAGCGGGAGCGTTGGTTTGAGGCTCCTCGGGCGCTCGTGCGTCGAGGATGTCAACGAAGGCCACCCCCAAGAAGTTGGGGAAGCCCACGGTGGGAGGGAAGCTCCCGAAAGTGAGGGGCACCGCCAGGTAGCCGCCCCGCACATGATTCTTCACAACCTCGGGGCTGCAGAGAACAGCCATTGTCGGCTCCATGATGCCTTTCTCTTTTTCTGCATTTAAGAAAGTAGCATAATTAGTATTACAAGAAGGGGGCCGCGGGGCCCCTAATTTCGGCAAAGAGATGAAGGGTGGATGAGTCCCACCGGGCGTGCCAGACTTGTGGACGCACTTTTCGTTTAACAATTATTTTGGTCGTTTGTTGGATTATTAAGTGCGTGGGCGTGCCAGTCACCGAGGTGACAATTTATTCGGGCTCCGAAGAGCCCATGGTGCGCTCGATCTGACTTCGTCAGACGATTGTGTGGTTCGTGTCGGGACCGAATCCCGTCGCGCCATGAAGGTCACGACGTCATTTACATCCCCCATACGGGGGAACACCCTTGATTAATTGCCGAAATTAGGGGCCCTACGGCCGAAAAGGATGATACTAATCATGCGAGAGAGATATAGGTAGATCGCACTGAGGGTTTTATTAAAGCCATAAATTGCCGGCCGCATAGGCCACTCGGGGACCTTTTCATAGTCGGACACGGGCCCGTAACAGGGACGCGGCGAGAAAACCGTGGTAGCTCCCTTCAAATGTCTGCCGAGCGTACAGCAATTTTAATGATGATTCGGAAGGTATCCGGAACGAGAAACAAATCCGGTCCGATTAAGCTGTCGGCCCGAGGTTAGATCAAAACCTGGCCATATCGGGGTAATTCCCGAGACTCGGGCTCGACCCGAAAGGGCGACGTTGTTGTCCTTTTCACCCCGGGTCACGGGGAGAGATGGGGGCTGCAGCGCGGGCTTTGATGTCTTTTATCTGGGGTTTTCCTAGCTATGTACATTCTCATTTCTGATTTAATATTTACTGTTTATTCGTGCCTTTGTCCGGGATGATTTTTCTTCTTTTCGTTCATGATTATTCTTATCATTATCATTTGTTTGTTATTTATTATTATTTTTTTATTACCCCTCCCACCTCTTTTATTACGATTAATATTACGCATTCGGAGTCCTTTAATTAGCGTAATTTTTATTAATTTATTTGCTATTATTAATGCCCTTGTCAAGTTGTATATGTGTATGTGTATAGTGTGCCGGCGAAGGGGAAAACGGGAGTGTACCGCTGAGGGCTGGGGCGTACCGCTGAGGGCTACAGGGGGCGTACCGCTGAGGGCTGCAGAGAATGTACCGCTGAAGGCTGCAAAGGGCGTACCGCTGAGGGCTGCAGGGGCGTACCGCTGAGGGCTGTAGGGGCGTACCGCTGAAGGCTCAAGAGAGGGTACCGCTGAAGGCTGGGCGTGTGTGTGCCGCTGGGGGTTGGGCAGGGAGTGATGGAGGTTAACTCAGTTTTTGATTACCTGCTTTTAAGGCTTTTCTTTTCTTCTTGTGTCGATTTGTAGGGAGTTTTATACAAACTTCCCCCTTGTTTCGTTTCGTTTGGTTCGGCCTCTTTTCTTGTGGGTCGGACACTCGGGCTACCGGGTGGTTAATTAGTCCGGTTCGGTTTTCGTTGTGATGCCGGCAGCGGCTTGATGAGTTGGAAGGTTTCGTCAGTTATCCTACTCGTTTGTTGCCTCCTTTTGCCTCTTTTAATGTTTTATTATTTTCCCACAAAAATTCGGCAGCATCTCCCCTTGACCCGGGGCGTAAGGGAGATAAAGGGAACACGCCCACATGGAGTGGCGGAACCCGACAACTGGAGATGGACCCCCGGGGGAGCAACACCTTTAAAGAGCCTCGGAAAACGTAAAGGGAAGGGCTCGGGGGGCAAAGCCAAGGAGTGGGCTGCTGAGAGGCTGAGGGTGTATGCCGCTGAAGGCCTGCGGTGTGCCGGCCAAGGCTGATCAGGTGTACCGGCCAAGGAGCGTGCCGGCCAAAGGGGTAGACTGGTATGCGTGCCGCTGACGGCAGAGGAGGGCGTACCGCTGAGGGCACTTGGGGCGTACCGCTGAAGGCGAGGAGATAGCGTGCCGGCCAAGGATAAATGGGGGGGGGCGTACCGCTGGACAACCCCCATGGGCGTGCCGCTGAGGGACCAAACAGGGGTGCCGGCGAAGGGCCAGGAAGAGGCATCGCTGGGAGTTCAAACAGAGTGTGCAAGCTGGGGGCCTTAGAAGCCGTTTAAAGAAAAGAAAGGGGATTCAAGGCCAAGGGCAGGCCACTTGATCACTGTGTGTTTGGAGAGAGGGTGAGGGTCTCCCTCTCCCTTAAGCCAGTGGACACAGCAGATGGCCATGGAGAGGATTGAAGGGCTTGTGAAACCAAGGCTCATAGGGGAATAATCAAGTCGACATGAGAGCCCCAAAAACACCGGAGAAATGGGGAGGCGGAGGGAAAACGAACAACCCCATTAAGAAACCGTGAGAGCTAGCGCAAGCCAACGAAATCAAAGAGAACCCACGAGGAACAACTTTCATTCATGGGAATCGAGAGGACACTGCCTTATATACATATCATAGCAAAAAAGAATGCCAAAGATGATGCCATGGCCAAGAAAGGGGAAAAAGGCCCCATAAAAGAAAAGAAGACATAAAAGGAAGAGGAGGAACGGAGGGCAGGAGGGAGGCCAGCCGCCCCTAACTCTTTCCCTGTTACATCGAACCCTCTCTCCCTTACTCTTGCTCCCTTCCGGTGGTGGTGGTGGTCGTCGGAGGAAGCTCCCGGCAGGGAGGGAGCCTCTTCTTCTTCTTCTCTCTTCTTCTCTTTTCTTCTGCCTGTATGCGTCTGTCTCCCTCTTCTCTTCTCCCTCCCTTTGTGTGTGTTTTTCTTCTCCTTCTCTCTCCGTTGAAGTGGAGGGTTTTTTTTTATACCTCCCAGAGCCGAAGCCCTCCAGCTCGGCCGTTGAAGGCGGGAAGTGGCCTTGTGGTGATGGCCTTTGACCTGCCTCGTCCCGGGTCGTCAGGGGGTAGCTCACGTGGCCCAATGGACGGTCGCCACCTCAGACGGCTCACTGCGCGCCAAGGAAGCGTAGGGCATGGGCTGCACGTCGTCTTGCCGTTGAAAAGTTTCACGCTGTGCCGCTGGAGGGCTTCGAAGGGGCGTGCCGCTGGGGAGCCAAAAAGGCCTGCCGCTGAAGCCTCTGGAGGCTGTGCCGCTGAAGGCCCCTTTGGGCGTGCCGTTGAAGACCCCAAAGGGCCGTGCCGCTGAAGCCCCAAAGGGCCGTGTCGCGGAAGCCCCAAAGGGCCGTGCCGCTGAAGACCCCAAAGGGGTGTGCCGGTGAACCCGCCTGGGGGCGTGCCGTTGAAACCCCCCTGGGGGTGTGCCGGTGAACCCGCCTGGGGGCGTGCCGTTGAAACCCCCCTGGGGGTGTGCCGGTGAACCCCCCCTGGGGTGTGCCGTTGAACCCCCGTAGGGGCGTGCCGGCGAGCGCCCAAAGGGGCTGTGCCGGTGAAGGCCGGGGCAGGGTGTGCCGCTGAAGGGAGCGTGCCGCTGGAGGGCTCTCCAGGGCGTGCCGCTGAAGGCTCTCCTCGGCGTGCCGCTGGAGGGTTAAATGGGCGATTCTGAGCCCATTGTGAGCATGAGTTGTGGCCCATTTGATTTTCTTCGAGGCCCCTGGGATGTGGGGCCTTTGTGATTGATTTCTCCGGGGTTTCTTCACTCGGCGCCGTTGTTAATGCTGGGCCGAGCATGACATTTGGATGTGCGATTTTCGGTGTCCACAATCGTCCAGGAGGGCGTCAAGAAGAAATAAGAATAAGAAATGGCAGTCACTCACCTGCAATATGGCAGGAGTTCATGGTCGGTATGGGGCTTTACCCACCGACCCGGAAGAATTAGCCAGAATGGCCGTCAGGCCGGGACCCCTCACTAGAAGAGGGAGAGCGGCAGGCGGCGAGACATCCACAGCTGCCGAAGGGACCGTACCTGAAGAGCCCCTTGCGGCCCTCACGGCCAATGTGGTCACCACCGGCGACACGAGTGGCGGACCCTCGACGTCATCCGAGGACGCCCCGGCCGAAGAGACAGGGGGCATGCCCAGTCTTCCCACAGCTGACCCAGCAATGCTGCTTATGATACAACGATTCCAGCAGGAAATCGAATCACTTAAAAAGCAGCTGAATGAGCGAAACACACCACCCCCAATGTCCTGGCAGACCGAGGTTATACCCGAGGTAACCGGGGACAGGGGGCAGTCTTCAGGGGCAGCTCTTCCAGCGGCCCTCGATCCTCTCGGGGGCACGCCCCCGCAGCAAGCACATTGCACAGCAGTGACCCCGCCACAGGCTCCGCTCTCACAAGGGTCCCCCATGGCCCCCCGAGCGACCGTGGTAGCCACTCCGAGCGCACAGCCCGCTCATTTCTACCCGAGCCCAGTCGACCCGGCGGCAGTCAGCCGGTTGATGCTCAAGCAGATGATAGAGATGAAGCTGGCCAAGAGGGGCGATGGGGATCAGACGCCTTTTGTAATATCCCGGACCTTTCGGATCATTCTTCGTGGGTCCCGGATCTGGTTTTCAGAGCGTTCGGCTCTGTTGTGTCCGAAACTTCGTTTCGGACATCTTTCGTGTTCGGATCGGCGCGATCCGGAGTCGTTTCGGAGGCCCGGAGGCGTTCCGCGGCTTTTCCGTGCGTGATTTCCGATTTTCGGCACGAGTGGTACCGTTGCGATCGGTACGTTCCGAGGATCGTGGGGGTGTAATTTCCTAATTTTTGGTATTTTTCGCATTTTCTGGGTTTTTCTATAAAACCCTTTTTCTTTTCTCTCTCCCCCACCATCTTCTTCTTCCTCTCTTCTTCTTCCTCCTTCCTCCTCCACCGTGTCTCCCTCCCTCTCCCTCTCTTCCTCCCGGTTGGCCACGGCGAGCTCCCCTCCGGCTGCAGACGGCGGCGGGGCGACGGCGCGGTGACGTGGGCGGCGGCGAGGCGGTCATGGGGGCGTGCGGCGAGCGTGGGAAGCTTAAGGAAGAACGAGGGTTTTCAAGCGTTCTTCGCGATTCGTGGATGATCCGGCAGAGCATTCGCTCCATTGAGGTAGGGTGACGTTCCCTAGCTCTTCGCCGTTCTTTCCCATGGTTTGTAGGCCGCGGGGAGGCCGAGAGAGGCATGTTTGGGCATTTTTGGGGTTTTTCCATGTTTTGGTGGTGAGCCGCCCGATCTATGGTTTTAGCCCATGATTCTATGTTTTGGTGGCTTAGATGCATGCTAGGGGTCCCCAGGGGTCTTCCCCCTTGTTTTCCCCCTCTCCGGTGGAGGTACGGGGGCGTGGTTGGTGTTTTTGGGGTTTTCCCTCCGTAGCGTGCTCTGGGGCAAGCGACGGTCACTCCAGTGACCGTCACATGCTTGTAACGCCCCTAGAGGGGTGCGTTACTTCCCTGGGTGTTGGCCTTTGGGGTCGAGGGCTGTAACGGTCCTGCGACTGGCCGCCGTTTGCTAGTGACGCCCCTGGGCTCGGCCGTCACATGCTTTTCGACCGTTGGTTTTAACCGTTGGGGGTCAGGCCATGTGACGCGCCATTCTAGGTGCGTTATATGCGTGTAACGCCCTGGGGCAGGAGCGTTACTTCCTGTGTTTACTCCAGGCGTGAGGGCCATGTAACGCGCTGGTCCAGGTGCGTTACATGTGAGTAACGCACCCGGGCAGGGCCGTTACATCCCTTTTTGAATCTGTGCCGTGGAGGGGCGTGTAACGCGCTAGGCTAAGCGCGTTACATCCATGTAACGTGCTGGGCCTGGGCCGTTACTTCCCTTTCCCCCGTGTTGAGTGACGGTCCGCCTTAGACCGCCATTTTAAGTGACGGCCCTAGAGTGGACCGCCATTTGGCAGTGACGGTCTGAGGGTAGACCGCCACTTCCTGAGTTGCCCCATGAGGGTGGCAACCTTACTTTTCTCCGACCGTGGTCTCCGTGTGACGGGACTAGTGCGTGGGGTGATTCCCCCACGTTGTCGGGCTTGGGCATTGTTTTCCGTTGACTTGAGAGTCTACTCCTTTAGTGACCCTCCACTAGTCGTAGCCCACCAGTACGAGGTGCTGGTCTCACCTGGGAGTGGTGTACGGGCACCCACCTTTCGAGACGATTTGTGGACCGGTTACCGTAGGCCCCTCGTCGTAGCCAGAGTCCGGCTGCGGGGGAAAATCGGTCAGAGGGCCAGACCTAGGACGCGTGGTCTGTGTGTGCACACGTGGTTGGGGGCGGTTGGACCCACGTCGACGGGCGTGACCCCAGCTAGTCACTTGTTGTGAGTTACTTTTCGGTGTTTGCGCCTCGGGTAGGACCTACCACGTCAGGCGGTTCACCTGCGGTGCAGTGTAAGACGTCAGGGGACGCTACCGGCTGTGCTTCTAGTGGGTGGTACTCCTGTCGAGTACGGAGTGTCAGACTGTCAGTCGTGTGTTTCCGACCTTCGGGTTTTACGGTTCGACCGTTGATTTCGGTCTTCTCGTACCGTGGCACGTGTGTCGATTTACGTGCCGTAGGGTCTAGTTCTGTAGAGTACAGGGCTTTCCTTTCCGAGGTACTTTCCTGCCGCTAGAGTAGTGGTTTCTCATTTTACGAGGTAGGGTTCGAGTGATCCCTACTGAGTCTTGTTCCGAGACTCATTCCCTGCGTGTTTTCACCGTGTTTCAGGTGAGACGCCACCTTCGGGGAGCGCGTCAGGAGCGCAGCGTGGTGCGGGTGCCCAGAGGTAGTGCCAGAGGTCTGAGCCGGGGGATGCCCCGTGTAGCTGTACTTTTCTTTCTTGTCACTGTACTAGTCGTGGACTGTTGTCGTGGTTATTTTATTTTGTGGACCATGTAAATTGTTATCTTATTTCCTGCTTAATCATAACTGTTTAATTTCTGCAATTACTTGTGATAACTATGTAGTTTCCACACCATCCTTTTAACCCTTCCGAGTCTACGGACTCGTGGGTGGCGGTGCGAGTCTCGGGTTATCGGGCCTTCCCGGTAATCGGATTCTCGGGTCGTTACAGCTGGTATCAGAGCGTGGTTGTGGAATTACATGGGAATCATAGGTAATTGTAGTGGTCCACTAGTCCATGACGATGATGTACAGGTGACGCTGGCCTTGGGCACCGCGTGTTTTATTCTGACATTGCCGTTTCCGTGTTTTCTGTCTTGTGCTTCAGGAGCGAGGATGGCGCCGAGGAGGAGTTCTCGCTCTCAGCAGGGTTTCTTCCAGCATGCGTCGGGTGGTTCAGGAGTACCGGCATCGGCAGCTTCAGTGACAGGATCTGCGTCTTTTAGCTCGAAGGTCAAGAAGTTCTTGAAGAAGGGTTTCCGTAAGAAGCCCAAGGATCAGGGACAAGCCTCATCGGGCAGTGTGCAGCAGCCGATTCCTTTGCAGCGTCAGGGATCAGGGGGTGGATCACGAGGACCTTGACCACGGTGTGGTGGGACCCACCCAGGTAGGCAGTGCACGGCGCCGATTATCTGTTTTCTGTGTGACCAGCCAGGGCATATGGCGCGTGACTGTCCTCAGAGGCCGCCGCAGCAGCAGTTTCCTCAGCAGCAGCAGGTTCCCCAGCAGCAGAGGCAGCAGCAGCAGGGACAGTACCCGCCGCTACCCAGGTCAGCTAGCGTGGGAGGCAGGCAGAGGGCTCGAGGCCAGATCACGCACTTGACCAGGGCAGAGGCAGTGGCGTCGCAGCTCGTGGAAGGTACCGTTCATATTTTGGGTTGTGCGGCTCGGGTTTTATTTGATTCTGGCGCGTCTCATTCGTTTATTTCGGAGGATTTCGCATCGAGCGTCAAGGAGCCGGTGACCCAGTTGTCCTGTGATTTGGCAGTGGAGTTGCCTTCGGGTGACTTTATGGTCACTCCGTATTGCTTCGACCAGGTTCCGGTGTGGATCGATGGGCGGAGTATGCCAGGCAGGTTGTATGCGTTGCAGCTTCGGGATTACGACGTGATTCTAGGCATGGATTGGCTCGAGACTCATGGAGCGGTGGTGGATTGTGGAATGAAGAGGGTCTACTTCCAGCATCCGAGCAAGAGGACCTTCTATTTCCAAGGTATCCGTTCCACCTCTTCTCGATTCCTTATCTCTGCTATTCGAGCCCGTCGGTTGCTTGATTCAGGTTGTCAGGGTTTTCTCGCGTCAGTGGTTGTGTCTAACCGGATGGAGCCGGATGTCGAGGACATCGCGGTGGTGATCGAGTTTCCCGATGTTTTTTCTGAGGAGTTGTCTGGATTACCTCCCCAGCGGGAGATCGATTTTGTGATCGAGGTTGTACCTGGTGCGGGACCTTTGGCGAAGGCTCCCTACCGTATGGCCCCCGCTGAACTGAGGGAGTTGAGGGCGCAGTTGCAGGAGCTGCTGGCCAAGGGGTACATTCGTCCGAGTTTTTCCCCTTGGGGTGTGCCCATGTTGTTTGTGAAGAAGAAGGACGGTAGTCTGCGGCTGTGCATTGACTATCGGCAGCTGAATGAAGTGACCGTTAAGAACAAGTATCCATTGCCGCGGATCGATGACTTGTTCGACCAGCTTCAGTCTGCGCGAGTGTTCTCGCGGATTGATTTACGGTCAGGTTACTATCAGCTGAGG